>PVIC010005467.1:18139-57859 GCA_004025085.1 Thryonomys swinderianus
TTATTCTGATCTTACTGCCTGGTCTCTTTTTACTGTGTTGTGCAAAGGAAAAACTGCTTTCTCTTCAATTATTTGCTTTCTCTACTTTTCATCACAAGATTAGAAATGACAAATATCGTGGCAACCAAAAGATGTTTTCAACAAAACTGTATCTTCCAGTATTTTTGTTCCTTCCCTGTTAGTTTGTATATCAAAGTATATGGATTGTAACTCAAAGAGCACAAAAGAAATCTTGTTACTCATTTTCCATAATTAGAACAGCCTTCCAAATCTATTCCATTGGGTATTGGGCAATATGAATTTGAACTTGGTAAAGAATCTCAAGCATGTACATTTTTACAACAAAATATTCTGGGAAAATACTCAATTATCTGCATTCTGTCTTCTTAGTGATCTCTCTTTTTTCAATTTCTCGAGAAATAGGTGGGTTCACGGAAAAACTTGTTTCATTCTTGTGGAGAGAAAGAAAATTCACATGCTGTCCTTCATATCTTTGTGTATGATCTGACCAAGGCATTCTGGTCTCCTATAGCCTCTAGCATCTGGCTCAGTACTTGGTGAACTGCTGTTGCTGCTTTATTTTTGTCAGGATGTGGGGAACAGCACAAGGTTAATGCTGAAACATATGTACAGTGGATTTCTCTAAGTGTCCTGCTCAGCTTTCACTCGTTTGTCTCAGCTCTTGACGTTCTGAAGAATCTTTGGCCAGCTTCTCTGCATCTGCTTCCCACCTCCCCATGAGGTCTCCATGCAAAGTCCATGCATCCGAGTTCCAGAACCTTCTTGAACCTCCTAGATTCCTAAGGAAGCTCGTAGAGCTTTACGCCACAGCCACCTTCCCTCTCCCTTAACATCCTGCTAAGCTTTCTCGGCTACAGAGGCTGCCCCAGCATTGGTGGAACTTCCACGAAGGCCCTTCTCAGTCCCTCTCTCTGATTGGTCACAGAGGTCAGTCCATCACCCATGGATCTGAAGCCAGCTTTTCAGAGAACTATAATTTTCCTGAAAGATCAAGTACTGAGATTTATTAAAAAACCTATCTGATGGAAACCCAGTTCCTCTTCTCTCTCACTTCTTAGATTTTCTAAGGAAAAAGCCAAGGCACCCAATTTAAATTATTTCCTTTGAATTCTATAAGATTCATTATCAGGACTATATATTTCTCTTTCTTTTGGTTTGTTATGATTTCCTCACATCCATTTCTTTTCACTCTACATTAAAGCATATTTTCATTCTCTAAGGCACTGGTGGGGAGCCTTTGGCACAGGGGCCACATATCATCACTGAAATGTGTAAAAAGTTCACTATCACTACTCCAAGCCTTTAATATGTATATGTAAATAGCTTTTGGAATGTAAAAACACTCTTTCGGTTACCAAAAATTCCTAATTCTCAAGATTTTTATCTCACTATATAGTTAGAATAAAAACTAAAATCCTTCCCTACACAGTGACTCTTTCTCTTTATATTCCTGCTTTAATAATCTGAATCCTGCCTGAGATAATAGATGCCTCTGGCTGAATAGGGGGAGGGTCAAGTCAATTAATTTATTTAAAAAGCCTTATCCTCATTATAGTTGAACTGATATTGATAAATTACTTTTATCTTCCAGTTGATCCAAATTCATTTCTTAGATAACTATTCCTTTTCTCCAGAATCTACTTTTTAAAACAATGTGTTTTTAAATATATACTATAGCTTCTCTTCAACTATACAATAGCTTCTATATACTATTAGTCCCACTGTTTCAATAAAAGTCTGTATAGCATCAAACCTTGGATTGCGAGTAACTTCTGTAAGAGAAGCAAACATTTCTAAGCAATTTTCACTTGATAAACAAGTAATGTCTTGAGTAGTACATTTTGGCAAACATCACCTAGTCACAACTGGTTCTCTCTCTCTCTTTCTCTCTCTCTATTTTTCACCCTGTCTGACTTTCTCTCTGACTCACTGTTCTGATATACAAGTGCTTTGGAATGTGAGTAGAATGAATTTTTCTTTCAAATCAAAATTCTATCATATTTGTTTTAAATTTCAATCCAATCCAAAACACACCAACATACTTTTTAAAACCAGCCTGTAATAATATGTACAAAAGTTCTTAATAGATATCTCTTCTTCTGTATTATCTCTTGTAGAGATAAAAGATTAGGTTATCTGAACAACTTGCTAAGAAGATCCTTGAGGAGGACATGGAATAAAGGAGATAGGTTGGTCCAGATCTTACACTGAGGAAACCATCTGGACATGTGAAAATGGAAAAATCCTTTCTTCGGGCAAGAAGAAAAAAAAAAAATCACAGAGAACGATTTAGGAAATAAGAATTGTGGGTTCAGTGGATAATTTGGTTATATTAAACTTTAAATTGGCTGAACAACACAAGTCATTCCACAAAAATGTATTTTTTCAGATATCTGTTCTTGGCATTGCTTCTCATCCCCCCACCTCCGTACTTTTCACAAAGCACATGCTTTGTCGTATTCTTCCTCGTCATGTGATTGCTGTTGGCTTGTTCCACTGCTTCTGTTTGCTTGGTCACAGCTGTCCATGAGCGCCTTTTTCCTCCCAGTGGTCTGACTAAGAAAGGCCCATAGCAAATAACAAACAGCCTGAGGGTAAGTTCTGATGGGGGTCACAGGACTGGACTTTGGCACAAATTCATTCTTGCCACTAGTGAGGTTTAGAAGAGTTTGTTTTTCTTCTAATTTTGTAACTAAATTTCCAGTGAAATAATAATAGCTCAAAAATGGTGCCCTTTCATATTTTCTCAGTCCTTTCACTGCCAAATGTATTGGAGAAGTGAGAATATATACACTGCTAAGACTCTCTCCCAACTCACAACTCTGCTGAAACTGCTTCCTCAGAGATCACAGTGGTTTAGAGTCTCATCTAATGACTTCTTTCAACTTCATTATCCTTGATCTCCCTACCACCTCTGACACTTTAGTCAGATTCTTTAAATATGTTTGGTTTATTCTTGGTTTTTAGAATATAAATCATTCTTCTACTTTGCCTGACCACTCTGGAGGATTCATTTTCTGGCTCTTCTTTACCCTAAATGTTATGGTATGGATGTTGCTTGTCTTCCAAAATTTCCTCTTCCCCTCTCATCCCCATGTGATGTGCAAAGGTAGGAAAACTTTAAGAGTTGGGGCCTTGAGAGAAATGGCTATGTCATTAGGGTCACCGACCTTGGAAGGGATTAGAGCTGGTCTTGCAGAACAAATAAATTCACACATGAATGAAATGTTGCAAAATAGCAAGCCTCGTCCCTGAAGCTCTCTTATTCCTGTCTCACCATAAAATCTTTCCCTCTTGCTCATGTTCTAGCTATGATGCATTTCAGTGACAGCCACTACATGCTGATAACATGCTCTTGAGTCTCTAAAACTGTAGCTACATGAACCTTTTTTTAGTTATAAGGTAGCAAGCCTCATGTGCTTTGTTAGTAGGAGAAAATGAAATACACCAAATTCAAGTATCTTCTAAGAATATATCAGTATCTAATTTTTTTTGCTCCCTCTATGCTTTTCCTGGGTACCTTGAATATATATTCTATTAATCAGACTGACTTCTCCACTGGACTACAAGCTATAATTTTCAACAATGTGCAGAATATTACCACCTAAGTTATTCTACCAATCACTTCAGTGTCTCCAAAGCTGAAGTTCACAAACTCTCCTCAAATTTCCTCTCTTTCACTTCTGGGTGTCTCTTACCAGCAGCTGGAGCTGATTTGTATCATCAGATGAGAAATTATCATGTCCATTTATTTTCAACCCCAAAGTCAGCCAGGGTAGAAACATTTATAGCACAGAAAAGTAAATGTTACAAATCAGCATATTGGTTTTTGTTGGGTTTGGGTTTTTTTTTCCCCCTCATTCCTTCCTTCTTTCCTCCATCTTCCTTTCTTTCTTTTCTTCCTTCTTTCTGAAAGCTGAACATCCTCCAAGACTCAACTGCTCACTGTCAAACCAGTCTCCCAGTACCTAAATTTTAAACATGTGAGTACATATAATTTTCTTTTCTTTACCCCCTGAATCCATTCAACTGTCAAGTTTTCTAATTTTTAGATTACCCCAGAATTTACTACCTCTTTGTTCTAATTCTTGCTAGACCTTTCTGCCAGCCTTTCCCTTATCTCTAAACAACTGGGCAAGTGTTGCTGAATTAATCTTCTTAAGCACCAATGCTGATCATAGTCCAAAGTTTTCAATGATTTTTCTTGCTTTAAAAAAGCAGAGTCATTAATTTTTAGTTAGGACTGTCTATAATCTGGCCCCAATCTCACCCCCGCCTGCCTCTCAGTGCCCTTATCACAGACCTCCTAGTTTATTCCTGGATCATAAAGAAGCCTCAGGAAAATCTGGAGGGTTAAATTTGTCTGATTGACTCCCTGGGGCTTTTTTGACTAGGTATTTAGCTATTTTTCCTCCTAAAGTCACTCTTTGCCATTTTCACACACCAAATGTTACCTATATGTCATAGTTCAGTCCAGTGCCAACTTCTCCAGTCAAAGTGATCTTTTTTCATCATCTAAGGACTCATCCATAGTATATTACTTTTATAGTCACATTTACATTCTCTGCCTTTTTTGAAGATTTCCAGTGAGTATGCTGCATTCTATTTTTTAAAAATAGGCTGGACTGTGATGAGTTTCTTTTCGGTTCCCAGGAGCATGCATTCAAACTGTTAAATAATTTGATTTGAATGAGAAAGCTTGTGTGTTACAGCATATTGTCTTCAAAGCTATCCTTCTACATTTATATAACATGTTACCACACAAAAGGAAATCAGAAATTTATCTTATTTGTAATAGTATTCATTGTGATATTGAGGATGCAACTTAGATGAGGTTGATATCAGGAATTTCAGATTTTCTACCTCTCCAATATTATTTTCTGCCATGTATCTTCTTGCCCTTTACCTTCTAGCACAGTTTATATGGGCAGGTGACTGTGTGTCTAATACTTATATTGCCTGGACATTAGAGTAAGTACATTCAGAGACACTCTAATGGGGTATAGGTTCCACGAGGATGGAGGACAAATCTGCTTTATTCTCTAAAATAACCAAATTATAGAGTTTGGCTCAACATTATTTTATTAACTCAAAGAATCACACTGCCTGTGTTTTTGTCAACACCATCAGCAGAAGGACGAACACCAGTCCTACTAGTATTTTGCAAAATTTTATCTCCAAAGTTTTTAGTTTCTAAGCTACAAAACCACTACATTGTAGATTAAGGACTTTTCCCCAAGGGCTTTATGGGTTTATTTATTTACAAAGTTTGACTACAGCTTGGCAGATAGCATCAGGAACTGAGCACAGAGAAAGAGTAATCGGGCACTGTTTTAAAATTTACTGATGATCTCTTACAGCAGCAATTCTTTAACATGGGCAGCTTGAGTAACACCCTAAATGTTTTCCCCTTGTTTGTCTTTGCGTGATGGCCTACATTTTTAAGTGTGTGAAGTTATAGTTAATGATCTTGGGTTATATTTTCCATGTTCTATTCTAGAATATTTATGTTTGTTTCTTTATTAACATTTGACCAAGAGGTTTAACCTTTGTCTTATCCCTGTATTGTGGATATGGCTTCACTAGCAAAAGCTAAAGATCCTTTCAAAATGTGTATATACAAACTAGCTGACAATGCAAATTGCTAAGCCATATGAGTAAATAGTGTAATCTGAAGAATATCAGCATAGGCCATGATCCAAAATGAGAAAAAGATATTTCTGAATCCCATGTAACAGATAACATGTCAAGGCTCAAATAGAATTGGTGAAAACGCTATTAAAATTATCTCCATAAGAACTATTACATATTATTTTGCTTTCTTCTCAAAACAGCATATGTTTTTACCAAATATTAGTATTTTGTCTTCAGTTAATTGCTTTAATTTTGTTACCCCACATTCTTAGTACCAATATTTATGATGAAATACCCAGTCCACTAAATAATCCTCTATCATGTTGGGTTTTAATGTGCTCCATGTCTCTAGTGTAACAATTATTGGATTGGGGTTTATGGAACCCTCCTGTGAAGTATAGCTTCCAGAAACAACCTTTTTTTCTTGTTTTTCCCCAGTATTTAGTGTTAAAATGAAATAGTAAGGCCCATTAACACATCTGACAATCCATTTAAAGATATCATGATTCTGAAACATGAATATGAAAAAAGCATTATCTTAGCCTCATCCCTCTCATTTTTGTCTATATGTAATATTTCCTCAGATTAGTGTGGTTGGTAGACTGTTGTTTAAGCCAGTCAATGCAAATTAGCCTTGTAATTTCCTTTGTAATAAAAGTCTGTTCCCGCTCATCTAATCTGCACTTGAGTGTTATTCAGGCTGTTGTTCTGTGTTCCTATTAAGGACAAAGGAGTCAGAGGAGCGGTAAATATAATCTACTATCATCTCCTCCAGATATGGGTTATAAACGATTACTCATTTTTTTATATTAATTCAACATAAATTTTGTAAAACACTGGCTGTCTTCAAAAATATCAAACTTACATTATTTTAACAAATTTCTTGAAACCTAGCACATCTTTAAAACTTTAAGCATGCATTGTTGTAGATGAGGTATTTTTCAAAAAACACTTTTTAAATTTATCTCCATAGTTAATGGTTATATGAGCTCATGTTCATACCAATATATAAACATGTATAGATATATAAATGATCTGAACTGTATTTTCTGTATTTTCATTACAGAAAAAAATGACTTGCAAATGACACAAACTCTTGGTACTTGTAAATGGTGATAAACATGTAATAGCAGTAATAACAGGTATCATTATTGAAGGCTGCCATCCATTAGATTCTTAACATAAATTAAAGTTCATAATAAACTTGAATATATAACAAACTTGTTTTCCTTTTTTCATGTGAGGAAGTCAAAGCTGAAAAAAGTTATATAACTTGCTCAGTGTTTCATGTTGGAAATATCTAGAGTTGGAATATGGAACGCTGTGTCTGTGTCTCGCTGCCTCCCTCTCTGAGCACCTTGTTCTCTACCCTAAGCTCCACATCGCTGGCTCTAACAATTGTGCACATACAAACTTCTTAAGAAGGCCCATATGGTCCCTTATTTCCTTCATTAATTTATAGCACTTATCTATAAAGTTTTAATAGACATTAGGAAATCAGGCCTTAAACACTGAACTTTATGAAGTTTATTTTAATCTCTCAATTGCATCCAGTACAATTTTCCCTTGCTATCCACAAAGGATTAGTCCCAGTGTCACCCAGCCTTGCAAATGCCAAAATCTAGACATTCTTGATTTACATATATGAAATGGTTGTATTTGCATATAACTTACATTCTCTTGTGTACCCTAAATCATCTTTACATTGTTCTCAACAACTAATACAATGTAAAAGCTATGTAAACAGCTGCTACACTGTATTGTTCAAGTGACAAGAAAAAAGGCTGTACATGTTCAGTGAAGATGCAATTTTTAAAACATATATTTTTTTTTTGAGACAGGGTCTCACTTTGTAGTTCAGGCTGGCTCTGAGCTCGCTATGTAGTCCAGGCAAGCCTCAAACTCAGCAATCCTCCTGTCTCTGTCTCCCGAGTGCTGGGATTACAGGCATTAAAACATGTTTTTAATCCAAGGTTGTTTAACTCCACTGAAGCAGACCCTGCAGGTGGAGGGGGCCAATATGGTAGACTGGAAGGAAAGGGCCAGAATCCACCTGTATGATGAAATATGAGGAAAGATGAGTTGGTATTCAGTTGAGCAAATTCCTGGGCAGAAAGAAACATACAGAATAATCATCCTCTGCCCCAAAAAGAGTGAGAATGGAAAACAAAATATCCTGTCACTGGCAAGTCCTTTATGGGATGTTGGTGCAGTATTAATAGATTACATCAATAATAATAGCTATTCCCCATTAACCTACTTCACAGAATATCCCATTATTTTAGAGACTATGCCTGTTCCTTCATATATTAAATATTATCTCATCTAATCATGGAAATTATGAGTCATATTAGTCCCATCTTGGACAGGAAGAACATGAAAATCAGAGAAGACCCTGCTGAGAAATACACTCTATAATCCAAGTACAGATTTTCTCCTTTCAGTTCTGCCTTTCGCCGCAACCCTAAATCTGGAATTTATCCAGGAATATAAGAGGTTCCTGCATTTTATAATACATTACTGCTTCTTACACAAACTCTGTAATTTTAGATTTATAGCCCTACAATGAGTTTTTATATACTATTTATATACTTAAAATATACTCTATACCAAGCAAAAGTATATTGTTATTTTCATGGAATTATGGAGTATACATGCAGAATTTAGAAGCCAAATAAAAGAAGCACTGGCCACCATTTGGTCTATTCTATGGAACAGCAAGTATGTGGGTCTTGGTGTTGTTACAGTTTTAAGAGGGCCCAATTCTTCATAATTCTATGAGTAAGTTTATAGACTTCCATATTTAAGGAGAAAGTTACCAAAATATATTGCTTATATTAAAATATGGATTATTCTCTGTCTGATGAAAGACAAGCTGGAAAATCTTTGAAATGTTGTAGGGGCATCAACTTGGTGATGCTATTATCCAAATAAAAGATGGGTGCAGAAAAAAAGAGTAAAACACTAAGCAAATAGGCTCTCCTTTACCTAAACTCACCCTGGAATATGTCTCTTTTCTGGTTCCACTTCTTATTACAACCTCCTAATTTAGTTTGTATTTATTGAATTATTTGTCTATTTCAGAAAGTTACCAGTAAAATGACTAATTTCTGAAAAGAAACCAAGTATATTTCAGGGACTCTGTGAATGTATAATGTCTTCTAACACTGGCCAAAAATAGCAGTAGACTAATTTTGAAATAACTGTTTTCTCTGCAGAATTCTCAATGCTGTTCTCACACACCCTCCTTTCTTGAATCCCCAACTCCAAGCTCCCACCCCAGAAAAAAAGAAAAAAAATAGATTACAGTAAATTTTGGCAAAGGATTCTTATTTACATCATTTTCTTAGAAGTCACATGCTTTGGATTTCCTCTTGTTTGTGATATATTAAAATGCCTTCCAGATGTTTTTAATTATTAAAAAGTTTTCAATAAAGCACAGTAATACATAATATAATTTCCTCTTCTTTAAATGGCCAATAAATTAATATATTCCAGCTTATCAAACTGCCACATAGTTCTGTGGATAACCTATTTCAGAAGGTCAGGGATTGAGCTAGACAGTTAGATTTGGACAAAGGTAATGCTTTACCAAGATCATTTTTGGTTCCTGTTTCCAGTTCAGGCTGCTCCCTGCCTAGGGCCTCCCTCCATGCCAAAGCCCATTGGCTGGATTTGCTCAAGTGTCTCATGCAAATATAAACACCTCCATGGTGTTGGAAAGATGAAAGGAACAGCTGATTGATGTTGTACATGCTAACATTTGGAGATGGGGTGGGAAAGACAGCGATTAGTAACTACCCTGCAGTGAGGAAGCTGGACAGCATGGAGAGGTTCTCATTTATTGATGTTTGATGCATGCCCAGACCGACACAGTAGAGTTAAAGAAGAAAAACAGGAAGCAGAAGAACGGTTCTCAGGGTATCCATGCAAGGAGGAAGAATAAATACATACGGAGACTCTTTTTCCAAAAGTGAAAGAACAGGCCATTGGGGAACAATTGTGAGCCCCCCAAATCTCTCCCTAACCCTCTCCAGCTGTATTTGAAGGTAACTATCCACTCATCTTGATAATGATTTAAAGTAATGCAAGACTTTAACTCTTCTGAAAGAACCCTTAGGTCACTTTGCCTATTCTTTTAAGCTTAGCAAGGACATAAATGTGGATTGGTGGGGGTTTTGTTTTGTTTTTCTATTTGTCCATGGATATTACCAGAACAAAAAATGCTTTGTAAGTCATGGACCTAGGAGCTTTTCAACATATCTGGTCATTGTCTATTTCATGAGACAGGCCAGGGTCATTTGTAAAGTATAGTTTTATAGTTCATACTATGAATTCAAACTTCAATGGGGCATTCTTTCGTCTTACTTAAGGAGGACTTTTCTGTAACTCACGACTGTGTTCTACCTGGCCCCTTAGTAACTTTAAGCATATTTGTCAAATATGAGCAGTACTGTTAATGAAGATAGTGCTGAGGTGGTATTTTACCCAAAAAGTATCTGGAAGGATGTGGTACTTGACAAATTTTAAATAAAGAACGAGAGACAGGCACAAACTGAGGAGTCAACTAGTATTTACTGAGCACCCACAACACACAGAAGGAGAACTCATAAAAAAAAGAAACTAAAAGATGTTTCACAGACAAGAGTGAAAAATGTGACAGAGAGAAGGTAAGTGTGTACTTTAAAAACTTCAGCTCAAAGACCAGGGGCCTAGGATTTACAGGAAAGAAAATCATGATTCTGTGGGTGTCCCCAGGAGAGAAGGAAAAAGTCCCCGCTGATCAGAGACACATACCTTCCTATGGCCTATGGAGCTTTGAATTTTATAGCTGTGGATGAAATAAATACCAGAGAGAAATAAAATGCTGTTCTTTGTTTCTGTGCTGCAAGTGTACCCACTGGGAATAAAGGAAAGACACTAGGACAAATGAACACTAACTGTGGGCTATCTGACAGCATCATCCCCAGCGATAGCAGGAAAGGGACTGGCTGAGAAGAAGTTCCACTGTGGTCTCTCTAGCGCCCATGAAGGCCACTTGATAGAATTTAAAATGAAAATTTAGAAACCTCTTAGAAAAAGTCAACAAATAAATGAAGAAAAGTAATATAAATTGGGAAACTTTTATCCTGAGTGAACTGGTAGAACTTTGGACGTTACCACTTTCATGAGTAGAGATGAAATATAAACTGAGTGGCCAAATAATTCAGTTTAGCCAGCATTTGTTTCTAATTCACTGTGAGTTAAGCAGAATTCAGGCACTGATAAGGCAACAGAGACTTCCTCTGTCATTTTAGCCAGAAAATTCACCTGTTGATAAAGCTTCAGAGGAAGGACAGCCCTCCTAGATACAGGAAGTCCACTGTGATCATGAAAGTTCTTTTCCCCAGAAGGAAGTCAAGAGGTGAAAGGAGGGAAAGAAGAGCCACTCCTCACCCCTGCTGCCTTTCCAAGTCAAAGCTGCAGTCCACAGAGAGTAAATGTCCTAGTCCAGTCTCCCACAATCAAAAAATAGATGCCTTTGCTGCCTGGGATATAACCTTGTCCCTAAAAAAATTAATCACTTTGCATTTCAGGCAAGATTGTTCAGAAATAGCCTGAATGCAGGCTAGAACTGTTTTCTTTTTTGTTCTGACTTCTTCCCTTCCTCTGCTCTCTGTTTCCAGGCACAATGGTTTTCTTGTCACTCACGAAGGCACAATGCACAGACTCCCACCTCAGGCAGTCATCGTGCTCCTTTCTCTGAGTCCTCTTATCCTAACTAGCTGTGTGGCTCATGTTCACATGCAGTAGACTAGAGTATCTGCTCAAATGTGTCTTTTTCAAAGCAGCCCTCTGTCTGCTTTCTGTTACTTTCCCTGTCTTCTGCTTACTAATTATTACCAAATACACTATTCAATTTTGGTTTATTTCTTTTTTTCTGCCACCTGAATATAAGTGGTATGAAAGCAATGTTGTACTTATTTCTAGTTTTCCAAGCTCAGAACTTTGTCTTGGTAGTCAATAAATTTATTTTGAATGTATGAATATGTCCAAGGAAAACTCATAATACTTTAGGACCATTGAGGAAGGGTAGCAATTGTAGTTGCAATAATTGTGAAAATGTTATGAAGAAAACTATTTATCTACAAATCATAAACTACAAAACTCAGAAGAGGAGAAGGAGATACAGACATGGACAGGAATTTTTATATAATGGTGATTTCCAGAGGTTGTGTGATATGAAATTATGTGGTTCAAGAATAATTACCAGAAATAATCAATTCTCAAGAATAACCACCATTATGAATGATAAATTGGAGAAGTGGTAATTTTCCTCAGCTTAAAAAGGCAACAAAATAGAATGTGAGAGTAGGAGTTAGAGTTTAAAGCAACATAGTTGCTTTTGAATATCATAGAAATCTCCTTTATAGCAATGAATAGCAGTCTTAATAAATTCTATTCTTGAAAAGTGTGAAGTTTCAGGACGGTTTGCCAATTTCATTTTATATTTTTATCATTAGAGCTGTTCTATAATGAAGTAAATTCCATCATTATATCAAACCAGAGATAATCTAAGTGGCATGTTGGAAAATGGACACATTTCTTATATTAAATGTTACACCAGATAATTCATAATAAAGAATCTTCAAACTAAGGCTGGGGAAGTAGCTCAGTGGTAAAGCACTTGCCTAGTATGCAGGAGAGGCCTTGAACTTAATTGCGAACACCACAGGCACAAAAAAAATTTTCCAAACTAGATTTCTCAGACACACACACACACACACACACACACACACACACACACACACACACACACACACTTGTTGGATTTTAGCTGCAGAAAATCACCCAGCTAGTTTCTAAAGTAGAGGACATCTAATTAAAGTTGAATTCCAGATAAACAATATATGTTTTATCATAAGTAGGTCACATCTAATAGATGTAATAGTTGAGAAAAAATTATACCAACAATTTCTTGTTCACCTTACATTTGAATTCAAGTGAAATGACCTGAGAGAATAAGTTTAAATATATCCTATGTCCTGTCTGCAAGCTTATGCCATTGGAAACAACAAATGAAGAGTATGTGTTTCTACAGAATTTAGAACTGACATAATTAATGTAATAAATACAAAGCAGGAGATGGCATGCCAGAATCCACTCATGTAGCTACAGCCAGTTTCACTATGGGCAGATTTGAGATATTGTTCTTAAAGCCACAATACCAGGTGCACTTTTCCCCTATTTTTAAACCATTTCTGGCTAGATTATTTTACAGTTTTTGAGAATTTTAAAGTGTGTTTATTTTAAGGCTGCTTTTTTTGTTCATCATCCTGTCTCTAGAATTTCACAGAGGGAGTCTGTCCTGAATGGTTTATAGTATATCATAGAGATTATTTGCCTTTATTAGTATCTTCTTACCCTATATAGCTTTCAATTCAAAATTATTTACTTGGATCACATTATTTTCATACTCAAGCATTAATATTGATAAATAACAAATTGAATTCTCTTTTAATACACTATAATTTAGAAATTATAATTATACAGAAGTGAAAATCATCACAAAAATTTTATAGCAGCTAAACAGATCCATGGTTCACAGGTTACTGACAGAAGGAAGATTTCTATTTAGCAACCAAAGAAATTCTGCTATAAGGCCAAACATCAAACTTTAAACTTCTAAGACTCTTGATGCCATTTTAAAATTATAAATTAATTTAAAATGATTATTTCAAACTGTGCATGAAGTGAGGCGTTATTATCTATTTAAAGTTGCCTACTTTAAATATTCATACAAAACTTAAGTGCCTTGTCCCTGACCTCGAAAACCTCGGGCCTATTTTAGAAGGCAATACTAAGAAGAGTGAAACAAGCATGTGAGAACTTAACTCTGTGTGTGTGTGTGTGTGTGTGTGTGTGTGTGTGTGTGTGTTGTGAAAGTCTAAAACACACAATGCAGAAAATGGATAACTTACAAGGGGGAGGAGCAGTGAAGGGGGTTTCACTGCAAAATAAGCTCTACTGTGGGTCCTGCAAATAGCGTGGGAAAATTCACTCGGAGAGTGATGTGTGCACAGAAAGAAAGAGTGGTAAAAATTCTTGACAAGATGGTAAGAATTAGAGTAGGAGAAGACAGAATAGATGTCTGAAGAAAAGAAAAAAGAAAGAAAAAGGAAATTCAGCCTCTCCTCTTCCCTCTGTACCTATGGACCCTACCTCCATGGTTGCAACCAATGAAAAATATATTTTAAAAACCCTGCTCATATTGAATATACACAGACTATTTTCTGCCATGAAATGACATAGTATAGCAACACTATATGTGGCATTTACATCTTCTCATGTGTTACAGATGATCTAGAGACAGTGAAATATATAAGAAAGAGGTCCCCAGGTCATATGAAATACTATACCGTTTTATATAGAAGACATGAGTACTTGTGGATTTGGTACGTGCACGGAGAGACATACCCCATTCCTCACTGACTCTTAGAAACAACTGTACTTCTGTTTGGAAATGGTGGAACCTAATCATGAGTAGGAAACAGAGTTACATTAATCAGGCCCTGAAAGTCCCTATGGTACCATTTAGGTTGGTTATCACAAGCTACGGACATCGCCCGGGAAGTGGGCAGCCAAGAGTGTTGCGCATCTTTCAACCATCTCAACAGAACCAGTTGGTCTATCCAACCAAAACTCAGAGGCCAGCGCCTGCCCTTACCATTCTTCCCACCCTTCTTTAGGAAAACTCATCTTGACTTACAGAGTTTCGAGCCTGTAAGGTTACCTCTGCTCAGAACAAAGACCCACAAGCCTCTTGCTGGGTACCAATCAATACCAAAGTCTCTGTGCATTGCAAGTGGGTCGGTGGCTTTGTGGACAGAAGGTGAGAAAATAGCTTGATCCTACCTCCTCCCTACAGGCAGATCCCCTACTGACAGCCACCAGGGTTTGGCCTATGTCACGGCTTTCAGATCAGGCACCGAGATTACTTTGCAAGCATTAATCTCTGTGAGACCAGGCACACTGTTCAAAGACGTGTCAGCCCCATGCCATTCTGCCTAACTAAAGAGGAAGGCATTTCTGCCGGCTATATTTTTTGCCAGCTCGTCCATCAGAGAATATTTATTTGTTCATTAATTTCTTTTATGAACATTGTACAAGTTACACAGTACAGTACCTCCTGATCGTTTATGGTGCAGATTTATACTCCGTGACTTGATGGAAGGCGCGGCTCCAGGATGGAACTCTCTTTTCTGTGTAAGCAGTTCTGTTGCGATTTACAAGACACAGACATTCTTCTCAGACACTGTAATTAGCACTTGTCTTATTTATACATCTCCTTTAACATTGTGTCCCCTTTAAAACTATTTTTATTGAAAATGGCATGCAAGGAAATAGCTTGGTATGCATGTAGGGGAGAAAAAAGAACGAAACCACTGATAAATCCATCTGTTAAAACCACAGGACACAAATTAAAAGAATATGTTAACATTATACATCCTAATCTCTAGCGGCATTGTTTGTGCTTACTGTTTCTTGCAGAATTTTCTCAAGATATTTTTTCCAGTAGACCAGCTCCTTTGAGGCACACCCTGGAAATGCTTTGCTTGTCTTAAAGGGGCCCATTATGCTCTCAGACACCTATGCATTTAGTAAGCTTGGCTTTAGTAAAGGGACTGGTCTGTACAGTTTTCTTTCTCCATTTTGTCTTCTCCTATTCCCCTCCCAACAGTTCATATTTACCAAAAGATTTATTAAATTCCTCACCAAAGTTTTCCTACTATACTGACTGCATACTGTGATTCTGCCTCTAGCAGAGTGAGAGGCAGTAACTCAACAGTTCTAAAATTTCTCTTCTTAATTCTTAAACGTTTCCCTTCCTCCATCCCTCATGAGATAGGTGAGCAAAGCGATTGCCCCCGCTGCTTAATGCGTCGCAACTCAGACACTCACTCCACCCTTGTAATTTTGAATCCCAACGCAGCTGGCGGTTTCTGGATTGGAGGCTCTGAATATGAGTTCAGCACTTTTAAATCAATCACTCCAAACGGTACTTCTGTCAAGTGGAAATCTTTTCTTCTTTGGCAGAAAAGCTTTCCTGATCTTCGGCTACAGCCTTGGAGAACTGAACAGGCTCATAAATGAAGCCAGGATGTGGGAGAAAAATTAAACGAGATATAATTTTCTGAAGTTGTCATTTGGAGAGTCCTGTTTCCTTTACTGCTCAGTAAGATGAAGCACCTCTGTACCCCGTAAGATTTTTCAAAGTTTCCCCTTCCGGGATAATGGCTGGTTGCAGTTTGACTAGCAAGGGGTTACCTGGGTTAGGTAGAGATGGGAAGAATGAAATACTCCTGGATTCTGTTTGCTGTAATGTAACAACTTTCCCCAAATTATTTAAAATTCTTTTAAAAATCAGGTTACTTCATAAATTTGCTTCTTGTTGCTTTTCATGGGTGATGTTCTCCTTCAAAGTTGGGGGGTGGGAGGGACCAGCGGGAAGTACGGAGGCTGCTTGGTTTAGTCAGGACCATTTCGGAATTACCTCCTCTTCCGTTTCCCTCGAGAAAGTTTAAATTTTAAAAGTTGAAAACTAATAAATAATGTCCAAACCCAAAGACCGTAGGAAAGACCAACTTTCTTTGAGGCTTTCAGGTAGTAAGAAGAAACTTTTATAATTCATAAACCATTCTCAGTTATTTATATGCACCTCCCATTCCAAACTGTACACCATCCCTTTCGGTATAATAAGGTAACACAGATACCAAAGTTTTCTGTGTCCTCAGCTTTCTATTATGTGTGTTGCTTCAGCTATGCATGGTTTCCTGTAATACAAAATAATCAAATATATAGATAAATACATATTGCAAAACTTCTTAAGGAACAACCCGTGAAAGGGTGCTGAATTTTTCCACTGGACTGTATGAAGGACATTTATTAATTTCCACCATTTTCCACACAGTGGATAACTTGGCCATATCTTAATGCCTCCACAATCCCAAGAATATTATATATAATCTTGAAAATACTTTAAAATTATTTTATCTGTATACAACCATTGACTTGTGGATACTGAACATGAGATGTTTGAGCATCCAGTTACTGTGGTTGGTAGTAAAAGGAACCCATTAATGATGACGAAGAATGATGTAACAGTACATGGGGATGGCACACGTTGGACAAATTTATGGAAAAAGTACATCATTCATATATTCCATATTACCCAACACATATTTAGTGAGTGTCTACTAATATTTATTGAAAGTCAGCCACTGTGTTGACCATTGAAAGTCATCTGTGAGCAAAACAGACGTGGTCCCTGAACTCATGAATTGGTCTCATTGATACAGAAAAGCCAAGTGCTCGATCTCTTTGTCAAGAAGCATTGCTGGACTCAGTTGCTGTAGAATTCTGAACTTTCAATCTAAATATAAAGCAATAAATAAGAAACACTGAGGAAGAACCATAAAGTTGTGCTTCAAGTGGATCACTAAAAAATTCGTGGTACTTTTGGGTTAAAAAGGACTCTAAAAACTTTCCATCTTAGCCCCCTTATTTAGTTCAACTGAAATTCTTATGTTCATGGCTGACTAGAGTCCAGAACCTGTGTCTCTTGATACTCAAGCAAGTGCCTAACAAAGGGAAGACCTGTGAAGACCTATGTTGTACTACTGTTAATGAAGACCTATCAAAAGCTAGACTTGAATCCCATAATAGGTCTTTCCCTGGACACCCTCTGATACCTGATCTTGGATTTCCAGGCCTCACATCTGTGAGATAATAATTGCATGACCATAAAGGCCAATTATTAAAGCCTAAAAGTGAGTTGTCTTCCATTACACAAAGCTGAGAAAACTAATAGAGAGAATAATTGTGCTTGAGGTTTATTCAGTTCACATATTCATTTATGTATACGTTCAACAAATAAGAATTTGTTGAGCATCTAATATGTGCCAGCCACAGCACAAAACATTGTAAAAGTGAATTCAGACTCAATCCTTACTTTAAAAATATATTTCATGGATTCAAAATTTGAAATAATTGTGTTGTTGGGTACCTTTTCCATCTGTGCAATTCTTTTCCAATAAATAAGATTTATTCCCTCCATTAACACTGAAAGACTAGATTCCACTTCTATCTCTGGCCCAGCCTCTTCCTGGATCTATGTGAAATTACTGCTTTGCAGGAATAGTCACTCTGTCCCTTTGGGGAGTCAGGGACCAGGGTAGAATCCAGGCGAGTGAGGGCCCCTGTGCAGGTTATTAAGCCAAGCGTCTCCAACCTACTCTCCAGAGGAGCATGAGGAGGACAGCACTGAGTCCTTGTCATGCTTTATCAGGGCCATAAAGTAAGTATTTAAAATTTAAAAGTTTTCAAATGAAATATACAAAGGTTGATTATTTAGCAATCTATCAACTTTACCCTTCTGTGGCAAAGGGAACAGACGATAAAATTGTACCAAAGAGGCTTCAAAACTACTTTCTGCATTTTATTGCAACTTTAAAGAGGACTGAAAACAAGCCTCCCAGCAGGCCCCTCGCCAGCTCTGTTCTCCCCACGGGAGCACACTCACATTCCTACAGCTGGTGCTGCTGGAACCAGGCCCCTCTGCCCTCCCTGGGACCACAGGCTGCTCCAGGACCATTCTGTGACAACCAGCAGCCCAAGGAGTTGGGAGAACTCTGACCTACAGAACCAGCAGTGGGACAAGCCATGGCCTAGCTTACACAGTAGACCCTTGACTTACTAACTCAATGTGTTAGCAGGGCTGCTTGTAACACAAGTTGATCAGTGAAAGCTCAGGCTTTAGTGAAGGCTCTGTACAGCTTTCAAAGTCTCCTGTGAACAGGCAGATCACAGTGTCCTTAGGGACACATTGGCCCAGAATTCCTAAATTAGTCCCACGTAGGAAAGGATGTTATAATTTCCTTCCAGAGTATTAAAGGTTATATCTGTATCTGAGATCATCTGGAAGCCCAAGCAGCTGGTGGGGTTGTAACTCAAGATTTTGGTCATAAGTTAACACTAAAATTCCAGTCATAGCCCAAGTTGATTGTGTCAAGCCAGATGTAACTTGAGGGTCCACTGTATTTGGTTCATAACTCCTTCCTGCCTTTCTCCATCAGCCCAGTCTTTCTGTCTCTACCACTACATGACTGCATTCACACAGAGTGGTGGGAACAAATTTAAAAATGTAATAAGAATCCAAGTTAGTCCAAAGTTATAATTCATCCATAAGTAACTTTTATTGATGAGGCTAATAAGAGACCCTTGTAGAATGAGCAGAAATCAATTGTGCCTGTCTAAACTTGAGAGAAACATTCATACTCTGTTTCCATAAATCCATGTGTCCATGGTTTTTAGAATACTTCCTACTTTTTTCTTTAATTTGAGGCCAACTCTCTTTAAGTTTCACCTTTTTAAAGTAGGAAAATAAGTTATAGGTTTAAAATGCAGAGAATCTCCATTTTGAATAGTGGAGAATAGACCAGGAAGTCTATGGATTTTGGGCTTCCTGGTCGTTTTGCACTTCTCTCTTACTGTCTCTTCTCAGATATCAAAAAGCACACCGGGTGCCGGGCATGGTGGCTCACACCTGTAATCCCAGCCCTCAGGAGGCAGAGACAGGAGGGTTGCTGAGTTTGAGGCTTGCCTGGGCTCCATAGTGAGCTCAGGGCCAGCCTGAACTACAAAGTGAGACCCTGTCTATAAAAAAAAAGCACATTAGATAGCAAAAATAATGCCTAGGTGGATTAATGTAGGGTTTCTTGGAATTGAGCCTTTTATCTACTGGTTATCCCCATCTACTATACAAAGCAAAGAAGTGAGAAAAATCTACAGCTGCACCTAGATAAGAAGTAATCTAAAGAGGAAGAAACAGGCTCCAGCAAAGGCTGTAGATCACAGAGAAACTGAAAAATAAGGAGTATATCATTAGAGTTACATATTCAATCACTTATTTATTCAAAAATGTTTATTGAGCACCTACTGCACATCAAATACTATGCCAACCTCTAGGGATATGATTCTGTACCAAAACAGACATATGTACTATTCCCATAGAGCCTACAGTTTGAAGAGGAAGCAGCATCAATCAAATAATGATGTAAATAAATTAATTAAAAGTCTAATGGCAAGTGCTGAGAATGATAATTACGTAGTACCATGTGGACATTAATCCATCAATATTACCCAGACTGTGTAGAGGAAGAGATTGAAACATTTCAGAGGAAGCATGCCTGAAAAATTAATAACTGAACTAATATTTACCACACAAGGTGTAGGAAACCCTCACACAAGGCTGGGGGTGGGGCTGGGATTGGGTCAGGAGTATTTTAGGTAGTGTGCAGAGACGCAGGGATGAGGGGTTCTTGGTCACATGGAAAGCACTTGGAAGGCTCTTCGAGTAGGTCTGTGCCTGACAGTCTGAAGGGGTGCATGATTCTCTATGGGGGGAGAGCTGACCCACGCGGTCTGCTAGAACCCATGAAATGTATTGTAAGTGATCTGAAATGTGGTGCAAGAAAAGCCACGGAAAGGCTTTGCACAGGGAGAGCAAGGTAGTGAGAAATCCACTGTCCATGCTGCAGTCAGCTGATGTTAGCGGCAACTGGTAAACCTTTGTGCCTCCCCACTCCACTCCCAGGCCAGACTCCCCACCCCTAGAGAACAGAGCAATACTGATATTCATTGCACATTGATTGGGTTGATTCATATTTCTAAAGGAAATGACAAATCACTATTAAAAATGCAGCAATCTGGACTGCACACCTAGCAAGATTGGCAACTAATAATAGAATTAGAAAACAAAATGTTCCATTTGGAATATCTCAGCTCAGCCACCTGCTAAGAGGATAAGGTAACGTTTCTGACTGTATTTCCATATTGTCTTGATCTTGTTTCCATATCTCTACCCAACCTCTAACAGCGAATACTAAAGACTACAGAAGATTATCAGAAGTGAGAGCAATGTAATTTAACTTGTTTACCTTCAGAAATAATGAGCTGATTCATAACAGAGCAATAACTGCACTTCCATGCTACTGGCCAAGAAAGCCTGGCTATTACCCAAATTGGAGTAAATCACACCGCAAACACATGTTAATTTTGGCCACCCCTCTTTACTTAACTAAATGTTTACTTCAAATTATCTGAGCTCCCGGCATTCACTTTTACTCTGCCCCTCAACACTGTGGACGGACGGGCTTTTATCCTCCTCCTAACTCAGGTCTGCCTGTGCTGTTGGAGGGCTTGCAGAGACTTCCCCGACCCCACTTCTCTGGGCTGAAAGTCAAACTCCACAGCAGAGCCTGTGTGCCCCGTGCTACAGAGCCTCCAGCCCCTTGTCCCTGTATCCTCCCACTATTTCTTTTCTAAAGATGATATTATATACACGTCATGATCACAGTTAACATTGAGAATTTGTACCAGTGCATGACACAATTTAATTTTCATTTTTTCCCATTCCCCTGCTCGCCCTACCTCCCCCACCCTGTATATGATTAAGCTTTGTTTCCTTTTTTATCATCACAGTTTTTCCTGTTGTCATTTACGCCAATACTTTTCCCATTGCATATTTTCTATTTCATAATATCTATCATATATTCTAGGACTCATTTATTTCTTCAGTTTCTCAAACCAGAGAAAAATATGGCATTTACACATCTGTAACCTATTCATTTCACTTATGAGTATGTCCTCAAGGTATGTCCATTTGAGCATAAATGACTCAAACTTAATCATTCTTTATGGCAGAGTAATATCCCATTTTATTTTTAAAAAACACATATATTTATCCAGTCTCCAGTTGATGGGCATTTGGGTTGCTTCCAAAGTTTAGCTATCAAAAACTGAGCTGCTATGAACATGGGTGTGCATATGTCGCTGTTATATGAATCTTTTAATTCTTTCATGTATATACCTAGCCAGGAAATAGCAGGGTCAAATGGGACCTCTGATTTTAGTTTTCTGAGTGATCTCTACACTGATGTCTACAATGGTTGCGCTAGTCTACATTTTCAGCAACAGTGGAGAAGAGTTCCTTCCTCCTTGCAGCCCCGCCAGCATTTATTGCTGGTTAATTTCGAGATGGCAGCTATTCTTTGTGGAGTGAGATCTCCCGCTACTTTCTAAGTGAGGCGCTGCATGAGAGAAATGGTTAGTGTTAAGAACAAGACTCCATCCCCATCCTCAAGGTGCATGTGGCTTGGTTAGGAACACTACACAGCATCCCACAGATTCCATAACAGCTATATGCATGGGCAACTTTTGATCGGGTAAATATGGGAATCCGGCAGAGCTCGTGTGACTGATCCAGTGTCACAGAATTTGGAAAGCTTTTCTGGATCCAGTGTCTTGCAAATTGCAACCTCAGGAGTGAAAATCAGACAATCTGAAGTGTAATTAATTTTACACATTCTAATCTTGCTCAATTTTTTCTACTTGTACTAACCTCATCTTTCAAATGAAGTGGTAAACTCCTTGAAGAGAGACTATTACTCACGTTTTTACATCTGCACGTTGTTGCTATAGTGCTGACCGCATGATATGCCCTTCCAAATAGACACGGACTGCTTAATGGGACAGTAAATTCAGACCTCAAAATGTGTGGGAGAAGGTGGGACGGTAAAAGTGCAGGACACACTGAGCCAACAAGGAAGGCAAAGCAAGGTTTTGTGGCAGAGGCCGACACAAAGACAAAGCGGAGTCGGTCCTTTTTTTCCCCCTGGTTTAACCATGGTAATGACACAATAGCTGTATGATTTAATTGGCAGGTAGGAGCCAGAAGGAGACCTCACTGACTTACACTAATGAGCGATAGGCCCATTGCAGTCCAATGAAGGTTGCTCTTAGTCATTGATTTTCTGCTTTTAAAATACGTGCTTGGCTTGCTCCAACCAGCACACACACAGGTTGACTGCAACACAGAATACACTTTGTTCTTTCATTTTGTCAAGTGTAGCTGCATTTTAATTATTTATGGTAATACTCACTAGTATATTAGTAAGTGTCCTGTAGTGTGGCATGTAAAAGTAATGAAGTCTTAGTAATATGAGAACACGGTAGAGTTCTCGGCTATTAAATCTTTGCTGAGAAGTGAGGTAAAATGGGGGAGTTCTTTGTGAGCATTCAGGGATTGCAGATTAAAGAGGTGAAAATTAGCAAAGTTTTTCAGAATTACACTTATGAAGTATATGGCGATATTTTTAAATGCATTGAACATGACTAAAATGTTTGAATATGACAAATATGTTAAGATACATATTTCTTTTATGAGCACTGCTTAGTGGATATTAAAATGGCTTTTTAAAAAGGCCTCAGCTGATTTTGTACTTCATGGACCTTTTTTTATATTTTTTTTCTAACTTTTGCAAAACATACTCTATCTTGAGATTATTAAGAATAATATAAGCATGTGAAAGTTTTTTAAATTTTAAATTAATCTCCCTTATGGTTAAGGATGGAATTATAATCATTTCCTGAGGAAAAATAAGATTAATGTTTTAAAAGTTATATAAAGACTTGACTTCATATTTTTTGCTAGTGGTACATTTTATGTATTTTTTTTTTACTTAAATATTTTGTTACATCCAAGTTTCCAATTCTAAATTCCAGAAATAAATTTTACAAGATCCAATTGAATAAATGTCTGCCTGAGATTCCACCAAAGCCTCCAAACATGGCCCCCTCGGTCAGAGAGGACCCTCGGGGCCTGCAGTGTGGCCTTTGTTCTTTTCTACCATTTTAGAAGTGTTTGGTCAGTGCCTTTGTCTTGAAAACTGAAAAGGATTCCCAGCCTTTCTGGGCCTCTCTGTGCACTCTGTGTCTTCCCTTTCTTTGAACAGCTTCTTCCTCATTTCCTTCCTATTTTCTCCTCAATCTCTACTTTCTCACAACTCATCCTTCATCCTCTTCAAAACCCATGTTGGCACCTTGTCTTTCCTATCGTCACTGACTCTTCTCTCACCCACAAACTCCTTGAATTCTTTCCTTTTCTTAACATGTATCACACTGACAGAAGACGGAAACAGCATTTTGTCTGATTACTACAATATTGTGAATATCTACATTGTGAAGTTGTACATTTCAAGTGGCCAGGTGTTTGTTTGTTTGTTTGTTTGTTTTTTGAGACAGGGTCTCACTCTAGGTCAGGCTGGCTCTGAGCTCACTATGTAGCCCAGGCAAGCCTCAAACTCAGCAATCCTCCTGTCTCTGCCTCCTGAGTGCTGGGATTACAGGTGGTAGCCACCACGCCTGGCTGAAGTGGCCAGTTTTTATTAGAGTTCCCATAGTCACCTCAAGTTCATGGATAAAAGAATAGAGATTGGATGCACATATAACAACAATCATGGAAACAATGGCCTATTATATTAGCACAAAAATAAAAAGAGAGAAGGATGATATTATCTCTGTTTCCATAATTAATATTTAGGGGGAGTTTGCAGAGAAATTTTAAAAATATTAATCTGGATTATATTTTGGCAGCCAACCTTTTGCAGAATTGTTTTATCTATAAAATGAAAAAAAATATACATATACATTTAATTATTCATGTCTTATTTATTTCCTTTCTTGAAATAATTGATACTGATGTATCTTAGATACTTGTTCACAGGGGTCAGTGGCACTGCTCATTAGCACAAAAAGCTATGGAAGCCACGATACCTGAAGGACTCAGGGAGGACACACAGATTAGTACACATCCTATACCAGCTTTCCCAAGTGAACATCCTTGTCTCCTGTCTGATGGCTGAGACGTTTAGATGAAGAGAACACAAGGGAAGTGCGCTAGGGAGATTTCTTCAAGAGGTCTGCTCATGAGTGCACCACCTTCAGCTGTATATACACATTGGGAGGCAAGTGCTTTATTCCCAGAGCAATTCAGCAGCAAAAATAAAGTGGAGCAGGATTCAGAGTTGAGGCTCCAAAATATCAAGACACTAGAAAAATTTAAGAAAGTCTTTCAGTCTAGGAACTTGGGCACATGAAGGAAAGCAGTGACTCAGGGACTCTGGGTGAGGCTGAACCTATTGCATGCAGTGGGCCTGAGACAGAAGCAGATACTGCCATTCTGAGCATTTTGAATCCAGAAGGCTTTGGAACTACGGCCAGTATCACCCATCAGGAGAAATCATTAAGAAACACAGCTGGGTAAGGCAGAAGCAGGAGCTGACAGGCAGTAATTTCCAAAATGAGATATCTGTGTCTATATATGTATCCATTTATATACACAAATAAATATGTATTTATGAATAAGTATGCACATGTGCCTCCATAATGCAGCAACTCTGAGTCTTGCTTTGGAGAAATGTATGGCATAAAATGTCTAGGTAAGTTCATGTGTAGCTGTACCACCCCTTTTTCTTACTTCAGATGTATACAGGAATCTCTGGGATTTGACATGCTCTGTGCTCTACTGTTTTCCAGTACTATGGACTAGATAATTTGAAAACTCTCAGCTGTGAAACATCTAGAACTTCTGCAAAAAGACAAAATTACAGCACACACCCTTTTATATTCATAGGTGAGTTTACAAGAAAGAGAAAGAGCACGTTTGAAAGAAAGAAAAAGACAGAGAGAGAGAGAGAGGGTAGGAGGAGAGAGGAGGAGGAAAGCACGGAGGGAGGGAGGGTGGGTGGAAGGAAGGAAGGAAGGAAGGAAGGAAGGAAGGAAGGAAGGAAGGAAGGGAGGGAGGAAGGGAGGAAAGAAGGAAGGAAGGAAGGAAGGAAGGAAGGAAGGAAGGAAGGAAGGAAGGAAGGAAGGAAGGAAGGAAGGAAGGAAGGAAGGAAGGAAGGAAGGAAGGAAGGAAGGAAGGAAAGGATGGGCAGTGCTATGAGCTAGAGCTGATGATTGAGTGTGACTTGGAAGAGGCTGCCCTTGTCCAGAACTATGGAACAAGAGGCAAGGCCCAGAAGCCTGAGAAGGAAAAGAGATAAAACTGAGACTCCACTTATAAATCTGGACTTGGAAATTTAAAACCCCTTACCCTTTATATAGAAAAACAGGAAGGATGCTTTTCTGTAATAAACAAAATCCCATATTCTAGGAATGTGAGCATAAACCTCCTTAAACTAAGACATTTATAGCTCATAGACTAAACTGTTGTGCTACATCCAAACAAGCATCAAAACATTGATGGAAAGACAGACTCAAGAGGCTGAATCCCAGGTAATCAACATTCAAAATGAATTCACAAACGGGAATTTACAAAATGTAGTAGAAAGTAATTTTCCATAAGTAAGAGGCATCAAACACAGGAAGCAGATGAGGAAGTTTAGATACTACACATAGCTATGTTTAAAATGGTCAAATATTTTTTAATAAATGAAAGATGAGCACACCATAAGACTAGTCAGCTACTGGAAAAGAAGCAAATACTGGAAAACATAGATATTCTTTAAACATAATCATTGAAAAATATAATCTATTTAAACACAAGATTTGATATGGCTAAAGAAAGAATTAACAAACAAGAAAACAGGTCTCTGAAAATTATTTGAAGAATGTGGTATACAGTGATAAAGAGAATAAAGAGATGTATTTAAAGGAGTCCAGAAAAGAGCAGACAAGATAGAAAAGAAACAATATTGAAATAATTGGAAAACTCTGCCCAAACTTGTATGACTCTCATTGTGAGGTTCAGGAAGTACATGTAACACACATGGCAAATCCATTAAATTCATACCTGGATATATTATAAGGTAACTTCAGAACACCAAAAGCAAATTGACTCCTAAAAACAATGAAAGGCAAGGCAAACAATATGTAAAAGGATAAAATTAAAACTATGGTAGTATTATGACAGCAACAACAAAATAAAAAGGAAATGGAATAATACTTTAATACATTGAAAGGAAATAGGGTTGGGGATGTAGCTCACTGGCACCACATGTGCCTTGCAAGCACAAGGTCCTGAGTTCAATCCCTGGTACCACAAAAACTAAAATTAAAGTAGATAATTTTAAAAAATTGGAAGCAAATAACTGTTGGCTTAAATTTTAGGCTATTTTGATCACCTAACAGAGATGGATGGGCTTTTGGCATTATCCTACCTGAACTTTGGCTCAGATATCATGATGCACTGTGACATTACACACATCAAGAAATAAATGAAGGTTTAATAGTCACCAATCAAGATTTTCAAGACTCACGAGAATCTCAAGGTGGCCTAAAAATGGTTGTGGGGGGTCTGAAGACCATTTAGGGTTTGACTGATTAAAACTTTCTGTCATCCACAAATGAAAGTACCTGAGAAACCAGTTAACGCTATGTTATAGCCTGTCAATTCTATGGTGCCTGTTTCTCATCGCAAGAGCAAAGCTACATGTCTATGACGGGCCTCTGTGGTCTCCTACACACCAGGAATTGTGTCTCTTCTGGCTTTTTGTGTGCCTCGAAGCACATTCTATTGTCCCTACCTTTGATTTCACAGGCTGTAGGCCCACAAGTACACAAATGTTACACAACTATCACTCTGTGGCTTCCCCCAGAACAAAATGAGCTGGGTATGAAGTCACAGACCCTAAGGATTTGGTCCTCTAAATTTCACCTCCTGATTGCCAAGTTCATAGTGAAAGCTTTGTCCTTGGTCTAAACCAGTACTGTCTAAATTAAATATGATATGAGCCACATATGGAATTTAAAATCTCCCAGTAAACACATTAAAATAAATAAAAACCAATGAGATTGATAGTATATTTTATTTATTCAACCTATTTAAAATAATGCAAAAATTATTGAAATATGTTAGTGTTCTTTTCTCACTCAATCTTCAAAAACCAGTGATAAGTTTTATATACATAACATTTCCATCCTTTACTAACTTTTCATTAGAAATGGATAGTATAGATTTATGTTTCATAAAATTTATAGTTTAAAAGATAGACTTGCATACCTAAGTGGCTCGCAACACAGAAAAATAATTTCACTGAACTGAACTGAGTGTTAAAGTTCAGATGTAAATTAATTTAAACTAAATTTAAGGGTGAATTTCCCTATCTCCCTAAGCACCCACTCAACTCTCAGTAGACAGCTGGAGGAGCCCAGCTCCTCTGGTGAGCTACACAGACAACTGTCACCCACAGGTCTCCCTCACAGCCACCCCCGAGTCAGAAAGATGGGAGGGCGCTTCTGTCTCTGAGCACAACACCCAACAGTCTTAGCCCAACTCTTGATGGCGAACTCTTCCTAACATCTCAAAGTACTGAACAAACAACAGATCCACAAGCAGCTTCCTAATGAGGTTGGGTAAAATTAATCAGTTCTTCTTTTATTTCCCTGCAGAATCTTTTTCTTCCTCTGTTTTAGTCTTTGTTTCATAAGACTGGTGTTACCATTTTCTATCTCCTTGGAGAGCTACAATAGCATAACCCTACATGACCCAATTCCAGAGTTTAGAAGATGCATGCTGGGTGCTTATTTTTCCTACGTATGTTATGTATGTATGTATGTATGTATGCATAATCTTAGGCAACATGACTTATTTTTCCATTTTCTAATCAACACAATGGGAATAATAATAATGTCATGTAGTATAGTGAAGACTCAAAACGATATAGCCTAAAGTGCTTCACTTCATGCTGGGGCTTGCGTAAAGTACACAGAAAATGTTGGCAAATGTTATTGATCTGGCTTTTTAAAACAATAAATGTGGTCCTTTTCAGGGAAATCGACATTACTTACTAGCATTATGCTGTGCGCATGCTTGTCCCAAATTCAAATTTAAGGCTTCATGTCCTTCCCTATGACATCTCCATTTTGTAATCTCTTCTTTACCTTTTTGTCTTCTCTCACAAAAGTCTCAAGAGGTAGGTGAAAATAAAAACTAAAAATTTAAAAACCCACTTCATGTGACAAAGAAGTGAAACAGAAATGAGATCTAACTTGAGGAATGCATTGGGAAAAGGAGGGCGGGAGTAAAGACCTAAAAATGTATTCATAGCAAAGGCCCTGCAGCAGCAGTGGGCTGGTGCCGAGTCGTGCCATGGTGCAGAGGTAGTGAACTGCTGAACTCCTGCGGACAGTCCTCTCCCAGCGGCTGGCAAAGCCATCAGGAACTTCTGTCTGCCCACTGGTTCTTTGACTACAATACTTCACACTCCAGGGCAGGGGCTTCCGTGAACAGATGCAGTAGTTCAGGGGGCAGCCCTGCCTGCTGGAAGTCACCCGGCCAGGACTCAGGGGGCTGGATGTCTGTGTGTAGAACAGAAGAAATAGAAAAGACCGCACTGGCTTTTCTTCTCCCTCTGTTTTTAAAAAAAACCAAGTTCCATCAGTGTGTTCTTTCACTCTGCTTTGAAAACTGCTTCCCCAGCGACGCTGAGCCACCCCTGCTTGGCCTCATTCCTTAAACTCACTAAGTTATTACAGTTAATGTCGTGGTTAATGGTTTCTGGAAAGACGGTATCTATCAGCAAATCTGAGTGTACACATTTAGGACTAAATATTGAGAAATGGTAGGTATGTCACGCATAGCCTGGGTGTGTCTGCCTGGAGAAAGTAGTTCATTAGGATTAATGTTTTACAGAGTGACTAATGCGAAGGGAACGAGACCTTTTCCTCCGACTCCGCAGAGGTTTCATCCGAGCTTTCAAACAGGTTTCTCTGGAATGCAGCTGGTCACTATGGAAGACTTTACCCAAACATATGGAACTTTAAAACCTTGATTGCTTTTTAACTTTTGTATACTGTGGCAATTTCTTGAAAATCAAATGGCAGAACCTAAACAAGCCTGACTGCCAAAACGCATGCCCAGTTGGGGGAAAGCGAATGGGGAATCTTCCAGCACACTGCGAGAGCTTCGAGTGCAGCCTGGGAGAACTCTGTATTACCTTCTGTTCTCCTTCTTGAGCTCTGCCAGACTTTTGTTTGAAAAAAGCATCTTTATGCAGCAGTACATTTGTTACGTCGTAGCTGAGAATACTTTCCACGTTGGCTCCTACTTTTAACTTGAGTGAAATGGCTTCCTCTTTTGAGCTACACATATACCAGAGTGCCAAATGACACGAGGCAGGTGACATCATGTTCAGGGTGACAGAACTTTCTAATGGGGCACTTTTGAGTAGAAGACAATAAGCATTTTCCATATGAGTACTGCAGTCATCTAATAGAAGTCAAATTCTTTCCAAGGGTAATGCAATTGTTAGTCCTCATAAAAGAAGGGGGAAAGAAATTGCTGCTTTATCAATAAAAGCACACAGAGCTGCATACCGACACAAAGAAATTTTTGGTATAATTTATGGCATTTCATCATGTTGAACTGCATTCCAAGTAATTCACCCTGGCAGTTTTACTCTCAAAATGGAAATCTCAGTATTTTTCTTGCCTTCATCAAATGAAATGAGTTTGTGTTCAGCTGTAGTCCATATACTTGATAATTTGTCTGACTGAATAAGGTTATTAGCAATTTAAGAAATAAACCCGTTTGGATTTTCACAGAGTTAACAGAAATAGGAGATTGCTATGACGATCTCTTAAAAATTATGATGTAACATACAAACGTGAGATTTAAGTAACAAGATTTTCCTTATACCAATAACACTGAGGAAATTCAAACTCAAACTCCCTTGATTAATTTCCAAGGATTACATGATTAGTATTGAAGTCAGTGAAAGATATATTTTACAAAGCTGAGAGGTCAGTTCAATTCAGAAAAGCAGACCAAAGAGCACACTATCTTTAGTTTCTGTGGTTGAAATTCACCCCAATCAATTAGGTGGGAGAGTTCTGTCAGATTCTCCAGGCTGGTCAGAGCCAAGTGGTGGACGGTGGTCCCAGTCAGAGGATCCTGAAGGTCTTGACTCATAGAATATTAGACCTGTAAGGGCACTTAAACATCACTCTGCCCAACCTCTTAGTTTTGTAAAGTAGGATGTTGAGGCTTAGAGAGATTCATTGACTGGGGTAATGCTACTTAGCCACTCAGTGCAGGAGGCTGTGCTCTTGTCTTTGAAATAAAGGTCTTTTAAATGACTTTATCAAATTATTTCAGGAATTATTGATTTGGTTCAGTTAGTTTCTTTTTCTTTTATATTTTGTGGCAGAGACAATACTAAATTTCTACATAAAATATATATAGAAGAAGTTTTTGCTACTGTTTTTAAACTTTCATTTAACATCTTAGTTGTACAAAGAAGGTAGGTAGCTATTTGCATTTGGATTCAAGTTTTCCATTTACGAAATAGTGAAATGCCTAAGGTTTGCTGAGAATATAAGCTATTTACCACTTACCCAGGTATGAAAAATCAGCAATGTTAAGTGTCTCCAGAAAGGTAACACTATCGATCCCGTGGTGATGATCTGAATCCATCACTTTTCATGGTTAACTCATTAAATTGTGAGCAGAGATCTAAGGCCTCAACTTCTAATGTTCTTACTGATGAGAAATTAAAACAATGTTGCTGTTTCCCACTTGGTGAATCAGAACATAATATTTAGACCTAAATAGAAATTTCACTTCTATATTAGTTTGGAGACATTGCTTTGGCAAAGTGTTTAAGTCTCATTTTTTCCAAGAATTTCTATGGTGATAATGATAATCAAAGGTTTTCAGGAACTATTAAGCAGCTAATACATGCAGCAAAAGGTATGTGTCTCATTGCTCAGCATAAACACTACAGAGCTGGTACTGTGTTAGCCTAAACTATACTATCAGAAAGACCGAACTGATGTCCTTCTTTTATTATTAATATATAATATATAGTTTTTGTGTACAGATGATTATGTTTATATGGGCTTCAGTTTACATTGGGTGTTACCTTTGATGTGGAATATCTGTAATGACAAGGAATGTTTATCTTCTCAGGGTCACTAAAACTACTTGCTGACAGCCACTGCAGAGGGTTCGATCTGCTAGCAGAAGAGACCAGTACCACTTCATTTACAGGGCACTTTTCCCTGCAGTGATCAGCCCGCAACTGGAAGCAGGTTGGTTGCATTGGACTAATTTTATCTAGAATGTAGACTTATTCTAGATATGGACTTAACTTCCACCACACAATGTTCCTGCCAAAACTCCCACCTGCAGATACACAGAATGTTCTATAGCATTCCATTGCACATAGCAATGTCTCTGTTCAAATAACTCTCTTCACACCAAATGAAGGGGAACAATGGGCCCACAGTCATGCCATGAACCGCCATATTCCCCAGTATACTGAAGCAGCTGCTTAACAGAATACTTGAATGGCTTTGGAAAACTTAGCTGTATAGCTTGCTACAGTTGACTCGTTGTCCTCTGTGAGGTTGTATATGCTTTATATAAGAATCCACTTTATGACACCTTTTTTGCCAAAACCAGGAATCTTGGTGCAGGAATCAAGAGTTGAAAATGAGAGCAGTCCTGCTCACTGTTACTCCCCTTGATCTAGTATCATGAGAGTTTTTGTTTTATTTTGTTCCAACTCAATGAATTAAGGCTTTTTTGGTGTAGAAGTCATAGTTCTAAAGAAACAAATACTCTACCAGAAAACTTGACAATGGTTATGTTGCACTAGACATGAAGACTGCCACTAGGCATAATCAACTTTGCGCCTCTGAGTTATCAAGCAAAGAAGGAAGCTATGGACAGGATGGGATTACTGTTTCTGGTTTTCAAGAGAAAGTGAACTATTATTCCACAAAGTATGAGACTGTGTCTGGAAACCAGGAAAACTCAAGGCAGCTCTTAGAAATATCATAGTCAGAGGGAAATTACAACAAACCAATTCACTTGGGACCAGAAGTGTCCCAGAATCTTAAGAAGGTTTGGATCATTCTGTACAAAGAACCATGAATATCTGATGTGCCATAACTATGTAAATATTAGCTATAACTACATAAATAATGACAGAAACAATTAAAATTTTTAAAAGTTCTCTTCTTTTGTTGGGTATCTGTGCATATAAGTGCATGCATTTTCATGTGTGTACATTCATATATATTATTCCTTTATCATCTAGCATCAGGTATATTAATAATAGTTAACTTTATATCATTTAACTTACTGTTTATCAAAGGGGAAGGAAGAATATGACCCAAGGACTTAGCATTTTCTCAAGGAAAAAGGTTAGCCTTTCCAGTTTTGTGGAGGATAATTGTTTTATGTCATATAGAAGTTTGAATTAGTTTCTTAAAACTCAGTGATTAAGTATGGTCTAAGGAAATATGTGTGTGCCTAGACTCAAAGGTATGCATGATAGTAAACACTAGTAGGTGCTGTTATGAGAATATGTTCTAAGTGATTAAAATCCATAATCATTTGACAATAAGTAAGAAGGTGACTGGGAGAGGTCTTATAAGGACAGCTTTCTTGAAGAAGAAACATAACTATACACCACAGATTCAGCCTACCTTTCTAGATGGGCACCGTGATGGATTTCAGATGTTCCTAGCTAGCCCCCATCATGTAATCCAAATTCATGCAATATATATATATTTTTTTTTGTTGACTCCTGAATGATGGTGTGTGTGTGTGTGTGTACATGCACTTACTTATTACTCACAAACTTTGTCTTTGAAAATGGTTTTTCTCCTTTTCTTCTTAGGAAGGATCATATCGTATTGTCTTATTATTTTGTGAAGGCTACTTATATATTAAAAATACCATCAAATATGTTTAAAACATTTTTCTCATCCCATTTTATATTTTAAAATTTTTGAAATTCAAAGATCTTTTAAAACTTCATGAATTCATATTTAGCATTGCTCTATTTTATGATTTTATATTGTCACCAATTCTGCATACTTTATATAAACTTTAACCTGCTTAATATCTTCCTATAAGGTTAAGTAGTAGATGCCATGGATAACCATGGCAATTGCTAAGTGACTTTCCATTCTTCCTTACTGACCCCAAGTTCATTTATGAACCTGATGATATATTTCTTCCACTTTTTGGTAGTGCTAGAAACTAGATCCTGTACATGCTACACAATCCCTTACCACCGAGTACCCACTCAGGCTTCTCTCTCAACTATTAATTTATTCTGTCCAGCATTTGAATTCCTGTCTTCTTCAGAGGGATTTTATTTGGCCTGACTTCCACATGTAGGAAATTCTATGTTATTTCCAGTAAACATTCTCTATTCTAGCTACAACCCAACATGAATCAATGTACTCAGCCACATAAACAGTTCTCAAAACAAAAAGGGTCATCAAAACAACAGATATTTTTCTCTATGGTTTCATTCTTTTGCCTTTAAAAAGAAGTATCCAAGTCCTCTCTCTTGAGTATTGAGACTGGGATGTGGCATAAGCCCTACTTTCAGACAATCCTTAAAAGAATCATAATTAAAATCTCAAGTAATGAATGAGATCATAGAGTTCTATATAAGGGGCTATGAAACAGGGGGTATCATTAATTTGTGCCATAGATATGAAGAGGATTAAAGAATACTTCATTAAGATGTCAATAGTTTCTCTTTGTTTTAAATCAACAAAGTCTAATTCATACTATTGTATATTAGGGACTCAGAGTTTAACTTTCAAAATCACCTCACACAAAAACTAATTTACAGACTTGATAATATTTAACAAGTTATACCATCCCAATAAGTCATCCTTTTTTCTCCCCTTAAACTTTTGTTTTGGTTTTGATTTTTGTTGGTCTATGTTTGCAGTACATACTAATTACATCCACAGTAGGGGATTGGTACAAGTATATGACACATTTCAACTCTCCTTCCCCCACCCCGTTTTATTTTTCAGCATCCTATTCATTTAATTATCTTACAAGACCTTATAAATTTATTATAATATATACAGATTAAAAACCAGACTAATAAAGTGCATGTAAATCATGTAAGACAATTGTTCTAAGTGAAGGTACACATTTAAGTACATTGTCCACACTATGTGAATTAACTCAGATACACAAGCTTAAATATCACATGGTTTCTCTTACATGAAAAACCGAATGTATTATTTACATATACACACAGATAATAGGAAAAATGAAGAAGACCAATGAATTCTTGAAAAACACAGAGGAAGCAACAAGTAAAGAATATCAGAAGGGGATTATAAGCAGAAGGAAGAGCATATGCTGAGATCAAGATCATGTACAAAAGCACAGAGACAGCAAGGGTCATGGTACACTTGAAAGTTCCCAGATACCGAGGCCTTGTTAGTGAACATCATTGTTTTTAGGCTTATGGGAACTAGAGCTAAACATTAGGCTGGGATGAGACACAAAGGGAAACATGCCAAGGAAAATGGACATTTTGAAGGACATCACAGAAAGCTCTGCCGTCAGATAGTGCTAAGCTCAGATGTGCATGGGAAGCACAAAACTTTAGAAGAAGCAACAGTAAAGTGGGCCATCAAACGTGCTTTTCAGCTTCAACAACCTGAACATAAAGCTAGGTCGGCAAGGACAGCCACAAGTCTGCTTTGACAACTCACAGATCATTTCCACTAATTCTTCTCTCCTCAATTGATCTTACAGTCTTCAAAGATATCTTCTAGAAAATTTGTTACTCTGTGATGTAAATAATGCTTTCCTCCATGGTGAAGTATATAGGATCTGTCATTTAAAATGAATGAATAGAAGATACAACATAATACTTCAGTAGAATATAGACAAAACCAGAGTGCATTGCATGGCAAGGCTTAACACTGTCTCATGGAACTTTGTTCTGGTACAATATGTGGAGGTGTCTATATTTGTGTGTGGTGAATGGGAATAGAAAAACTATTTCTTACTATGGTTAATGGCCATAAAAGTCAATTTAACTTCTCTATTCCAAATCCCTCATTCTAACCAAGTAATATAAAGTTGCTATATATTGATTAAATTAATTAATCAATTAACAGAGGCTCAGGAGCACTGGCTTTCTGCAATTATGACTACCATGACGTGTTCAAATGGGCTGTTTTATTGCCTGTGTCCTCAGCTAATGCTAAGGTTGTTATTCCTGTGGTCAGCTAAGGCCATCTTCATTAAGTCTTTAAAGAAATCAAGGATTCTTCCAAGGATTACTCTTCATTTGGAGGCAGAGGGTGCCAAAGTAAATGCTGCCATGGAGTAGCTGCTGGTGTCCTACTGAGACCGAGGAGAGATCAAATTTTGGTTTATCTCTACACTTTGAGACCTAAGGCAATTTCAGAATCACTCCTTCTCTCTGACATTGATCCCATCTTTCTTGAACCAATACTCCTGTCTTTGTTCCTATTTATCCTGATGTTTTTGCTTTTCTTGGAATTTCTAAAATTATCATGACATAAAGCTATAGTGGGCAGCCTTTTCTACCTGGGCAAGTCACAACATGCCTAAATCCTATATCAAACACAACTCTTCTCAAACCATATCAGGGCCAGTTGCAATAACCTTGGCAAATTTTCACAAGGCCTAAGCTGACTCATTGGCAGTGTTAATGGCGAGGAGGAAACTTGAGAAATTCAGGATAGTAATCACCATGATTCCACTCAAAGGCAAGAGTATTGAACAACAAAGCTAATGCCGCTGAGCAGCAGAAAGGACACCAAGATAATTGAAGCAAACTGAGAATTGACTTGCATGAGTGTTATTCAGTCCTATTTTCCAAAGTTCAAGTGCACAGAGCTTTCTGAACAACAGTGAGGACAGTAGGGGATAAGACAGAGAGCTTGATAACTAAAATGGACTGGCAGAAGGCAGATAGCTGATAGGACAGCTAGTGTCTGTACCAGTATGGGCTGGGTCAAATTGAATGTAAGGTAACTATGGAGGTTTAAAAACTTAAAGAGGAAATCTAGCCTTGAAAATGCCCTAGAAAATAAGTCCCTGTATCATACATAGAGATTAGACTTCTGCTTCCTTATTCACACAGTATACAAACGTTTCACCTATTGATCTGTCTTTCTTGAGGACTTAAGAGAAGGCAAGACTTAGAATTCATGGAATTATAATGTCATTCTTAAACTGATGATAAACCTGCTAAATGTTCATTCTGACTTGGCCCAGAAGTGCCCTATAACATTTCACAATGCTAGACCTTTGAAACTGAAAGTTTAATTTTGGTATGAGGAAAAAGTAGATTGCATTCCTATTGCATTTGATCTTTGAAATGGTAAAATTCCTAGTTATTTTGAAACTCTAACAATTCTCCTTTTTAAATTCAGTAACCTTGGAAGATTTATCAGTGACACTAAGAGCAAATAACTAGCCTGATCAATGCCAGCATCTCCTTTAGAATCCCACAGTATTAAAACATAGCTTTAACATTTACATTAGTTAGAGTTGTGTGTTTTTCATTTTGTCTCTGGGTTAAACACCAGCTATTTTTATACTACCCTGTTCTGTCATCACATGAAAATCATACTTGTTTGTTGCAAAAAGAAAAAAGAGAAAAAGAAAAAAACCCACTAATGACAAAGTATTTTGTAGTAGTTTCGTGACCCAAAGAGGAAACAAGAATGTTGCTCGCAATTTTTCTGTACCTTATCTACATCCTCCCTAATATTTTTTTTCTTCTAGATGTTTTAACACATTTTTAAATGCCCAGTTCCTCTGTTTCCCATAAAGAGATGCTGAATGGGGATTCCAACTTGGTTAGACATGCTCTGACAAGAACGTTCACAGCAACACAGAAGGCACAAACCTGTTAAAGATTTCACCTTTTAAGAAATGACAGAGTAATTACAGGGCAACATGTCCTTCATGAGTAAAAACAACCAAACTAAAGTGCTTTCAAGGCTGGCGTGGCCTACTTCTTTCCTGGCAAGGTGCATAAATCATCGACTGAGAGCGACTGGTTCGTACCACATGGCACACGTGCGTGCGTGTGTGCCCGGGAGGAAACAGGGTAAAGTGCACACGACCACTTCATGGGTTAACACACTCAGTTTCAGGTTAGTTGAAACGCTGATAGTAAACCCCAGTACATTTTACTGCCATCTCTCTCCTCCTTAATCTTTAAACCTCAGGCTGCTTTAAGGGGAAATTTAATCCATATATGTCTGTCTCATTTTCATTTAAATCGTCAAAAAAAGTTGTTTTAAAAGAGTTCTTTGATGTCCCAGACTCCCTTGAGCTTTTTCATAGCCTATTTTCTTAAAAACAGGAATTAGCATTTTCCCAGGTGTAGAGGAGAGCTGTCTATCTCCCTGCTGAACACAATCCCACCATTCTCACCCGAGGTTTCAACGGAAGGGGAAAGAAAAGTTGGAGAGTAATGGAGGAAATGCTGGGAGAGAAAACAGCTTATCTAAAAGATCAAAAAGCATTTACAAATATGAACTTTACACGGGGCCCCAAGCTGAGGTTAAAAATTAACATTTCTACTCTCTGGAGATCTCATTCCACCCTGAGGACCTGTCCAGGGACAAGCTTTTTCCCCCCACTTTTTGCTGGTGCTTCAATCCTGCAGAATTCTGAAATGTGGATCTTAATGCAGGCAGCTTTTCCTGCCTTATCATATTTTTGATAGACCTACACATATGCCCATGTTGAAACCCATATTTTTTGCCCGCTGGGTGGTACTTTACTCCTTTGCTTTGTGCCTAATGTGTATCATTTCATTCTGGCTTTCACATTCAGGACAGAACTTCTTAATAATTTGTAGATACACAAAAGTAGGCATATTCTATCTCACTGTGCACAGTATTATCCAAAGTGTAATCTATGTTTGGCTAAAACTCAAGGATTCCTACAGTGAAGTCCTAACTTTAATCAATGGGGAAATCTCAGAAAATTGTCTAGAAGAAATGTACAGTTTGAGAAAAAAAGCAAATATTGTATTTCTTGGGCCAGAATTCTCACTTTTTTCTGAAAACTTAAGGGAGTTGTGTTTCTGACATGCTTTCCTTCTCTTCTCTTTTTTAACTCTACTGGAGTATCACATTTCAGATTAAATACAATTAATATCAGAAGGGATGAATCTGAAATAGTGGTTTCTATGAATCATTCTGAAGAAATCCACAGTCATCATATATCAAGTGACAAATCATTTTGGAATCTGGAAATAAGATTCTAGTTATGGAAGCTCAGACCAATGAAGTGTTTCTCTATCATTTTTGAAGTGTAAGGGTGATCATATATCATCCTTTTATAACTTGTGGTGGCTGCTTGCTCTACTCAAGCTACAGAGCCAAAGACATGGTTTAGGATCTCATTGTTGGTAGCCAGGTCCTCTGCGTTATCTCCAGGTCTCCTGTGCCAGAGCCATGGAACTTCCTGTTCTTTATTGTCTTGTGCTTGCATATCTCTATTCTTTGGCTGATGCCAATTACTCTTGCAGGAGTACTTGCCCATTTTCTGCATCTACTGTGTTGTTCTCTTGTTCTGTAAGACCTACCTCAAAAAAATATCCTACTGTGTAACTTCATTTGCCTCATACAAGTAAGGCTATTATGGCTCGTTTCCTTACCTTTTGGTCTTCCCCACGACAATACAAGCTTTTGGAAGAGAAGCAGTGTATAGTGTTATGTTGCCAGCACCTGGCATAGTGAATACCTGGCACAGTGCTATTCTGGCGGTAGTGCTTTGCACACATCACCCACTCCCACTACAGACATATGTTTCAGATTCTGCCAAGGGGAAGCCCATCAGGCTATCTTCCAGGTCCTCAACTCCTCTTCATGTGCTGAGCTTCCACAGCAGCACGCACAGCGCTTTCTAGTTGTTCATGAAATGAACGGCTGGATAGACAGGTGGATGGATTGATGAGTCGGTGGATGGATGTGTAGGGTCCAAAATCTTAGAATTCAAACAAATTGAATAAATCCAAAAATATTCATTAAGTACATAACAGCTTTTAAATGCTAAGTCTAATGAAAGCTGTAAGGAGTTAGAAATTTTAATGTCCACCTGAGAATTTTAGATTAGTAAGTTAAGACTCAAATATCTGAAAAAGAAATAGGAGATAAATGACAATATAAGCACTACACGTGACCTTTGAAGCGAGAGTAGTGGGTGTACTGCCAAGTGGAAGTAGGGAGGGTTAATGGGTAGTTAGGTAATGTCTTAAAGATATAGGACTTTTAACTTGGCAAGCAAGAACTTTCTTACACATTAGCTTCTCTAAAGCACACCATCACTATGCCTTGGAAGTTTAAAGATTGCCATGCATCCTGTAAAGAAGAATGATACAGTGACAGCAATAAATATTTAAGTTAAGC
>PVIC010005468.1:0-17552 GCA_004025085.1 Thryonomys swinderianus
GACCTGAGTTCGATCCCCGGTTACCACATATAATGCTGGGCGTGGTGGCTCACGCCTGTAATCCCAGCACTCGGGAGGCAGAGACGGGAGGATTGCTGAGTTCGCGGCGGCTTGCCTGGGCACCATGGTGAGCTCAGGGCCAGCCTGAACTACAAAGCGAGACCCTGTCTCCAAAAAAGCAAAAAAAAAAAAAAGAAAGAAAAGAAAAGAGGGTGATGGTAGTTAGCCTTAAAAAAGGACAGAATGGAAGACGGGAAGGTGACCTTAGCATGTTTGAGCTGCCTGCATAGCTCTCTCAAGGGCGCAGAATGACCTCCCTATCTGTTAAAGTGCATCTGGGAGCACTCTGAGCCTTGGCCCTTTGGGGTAATCTCGAAGAATCTCTGGCTTCTCTCAGCCTCAGTTTTTTTTTTTTTTTTTGAGACAGGATCTTGCTTTGTAGTTCAGGCTGGCTCTGAGCTCACTATGTAGTCCAGGCAAGCCTCAAACTCAGCAATCCTCCTGTCTCTGCCTCCCGAGTGCTGGGATTACAGGTGTGAGCCACCACACCCGGCACTGTGGTATGTGGTATTGATGTCTGGTGGGTGTGAGTCTCCATGCCAAGCATTGTATGTGGTTACCGGGGATCAAACTCAGGACCTTGCACTTGTGAGGCAGGCGCCGGAACCACTGAGCTAACCCTCTGGCCCAGCCTCAGTTTTTTAAAATTTTTTCAGCTTCAATTTCTGTAAAGCAGATGTGGTCATGCCCACCTGTGGTGCAGAAGTCCTGGAGGGGATCTCATGAGATGTTACTGTTTATTTGATCCATGGGGTGCCAGACCCTCTGAGGAAACAAAAGCCTGATTTTTTTTTTTTTTTTGGTATTGGGGATCAAATTTGGGGCCTTGCTGGGCATGGTGGCTCACACCTGTAATCCCAGCACTCGGTAGGCAGAGACAGGAGGATTGCTGAGTTCAAGGCTTGTCTGGGCTACATAGTGAGCTCAGAGCCAGCCCAAACTACAAAGTGAGACCCTGTCTCAAAAAAAAAAAAAAAAATTTTGGGCCCTTGTGCTTCCAAAGTAAACTTGGTACCACTTGAACTAAATCCTCAGCCTAAAAGGCTCCAAGAGACTGGGCTCTGGGGGTTGGGGAGACTATGACAAGGACACCAATCTCCTGATAATTATGCTGATGAAAGGGGAAACCGAATTTGTAAAACTTGGCACTCAAGTAAAGCTCTAGCTTGCTTCTTGGAAGGCTCGGGAGGCAGACACCCCCCACTTCTGTTGTTTAACTTTGTAAACTTTGTTTTGTTCTTTGGGTCCAAAAAACTGTAGTTCAGGCTGGCCCTGAACTCACTCTGTAGCCCAGGCACGCCTCGAACTCTCAGCAATTCTACTTCTGCCTCCTGAGTGTTGGGATTACAGTGTGAGCCACCACTCCCAGCACTGTGGTGTGTGGTACCTTGGATCAAACTCCGGACCTTGCCCTTGCCAGGTAGACAGCAGAACCACTGAGGTAAATCCCTGGCCTAACTTTGTTAAGTTCAGTGCAGAGCTGTCTCCACTCTGCCACTTTCATTACAGTTGAGGATGGAACTTCTGAAAACTCCCCTCCCTTGAGTTTATAAATTCCTAAATTGTGAAAAGGTTTGTTATACGCTCTTCTGTGATAGGTGAAAATCTGTGCGCTGTTCTAACCAATGGTGCTTTTAGTTTGTGCGCTGTACTATGAGAGGTGATATCTTTTTTTTTTTTTTTTTTTTTTTGAGACAGGGTCTTGCTTTGTAGTTCAGGCTGGCCCTGAACTCACTATGTAGCCCAGGCAAGCCTCAAACTCAGTAATCCTCCTGTCTCTGCCTCCCAAGTGCTGGGATGACAGGCGAGAGCCACCATGCCCAGCACTGTGGTATGTGGTGCTGATTGCTGGTTGATTGTTGGTGGGCGTGAGTCACCACACCCAGCATTGTATGTGGTTACTGGATCAAACTCAGGATTTTGCACTTGCGAGGCAGGCGCCAGAACCACTGAGCTAAATTTCCGGCCCAAGAGGTGCTATCTTGTGACAAATAACATGAGACCAAAGTGTGACTCTGCCCTAATTCAAGAACATTCTGTAACTAGGGCATAAAAAGTGGCTTCTGCCCTGTTTCTTTGTCATTCTCTTTGAGGAAGATGCTGGGTTGGTCTGAAAGCTGCACACTTTTCTTACAAGCCTCCTGAGCTCCTCAGCGCATCTTTCATTCTCTTAGACCAGCTGTGTCAAGCTGTGAGCTGCACACTTTGTCTCTGAGATGCCCAAATGCATCTTTCATTCTTCTGGACTGGCTGCTGTGCTGTCCTGTAACACTTGAGCTGCACACTTGGCCTTTGAGACGCCTGAATGCGTCTTTCATTCTCCTTGATCAGCTGCTGTGCCTAGCAGTTCTGCAACACTTGAGCAGCACACTTTGCCTCCCAGACACCTGAGCACAGTTTTTCATCCTCCTGGCTGGGCTGTGCTGAGCTGCCACCGCAACTCTTGAGTCACACACTTTGTCTCCCAGATGGCTGAGGGCGTCTTTTAATTGTCCTGAATGGGCTGTGCACTTGAGTCTCACACTTTGCCTTCAACACTCCTGAGCGCGTCTTTCATCCTGAACCGGCTGTGCCAAGCTGCCACTGCAACACTTGAGCCACACACTTTGCCTCCCAGATGCTTCAGTGTGTCTTTCATTCTCCTGAACTGGCTGTGCCGAGCTGCCACCACAACTTTTGAGCTGCATACTGGGCCTAGCTATGCCACTTCAGTGAGAACTGGAGTGGATGGAGAGCATAAGCCTATGTGACTCTCTTCCTGGGGAAACTCAGGTAAGCTCTCGGGGAGTTGGCTGAGAAGCAGGGCTTTCTGGGATGGGTGGGATTTGGGCTTGAATGTGCAGAGAAGGGGTGAGCAAAGGCACGGAAGGAACACTGGAGAGCATCTGCTTGGATTTCTCCAGGGTATGGAGGGCTAAGCCTGGACAATTTAGACCAGGGAGAGATCCTGAAGGATGTTTGACAATGTGGTTTCAGTGGGTGTGGCTAGAGTCCTAAAACCCTTCATCCTGGGTTCTCCTGAAACTTTTACCAAGAAGAAGAAACATTATAGCAGCACCTTATTTTCTGTCTCCCAATTCAAAAGCAGTGAGGCCTCACACTCTACCTTCAATTTGACCAGTAGTGTGGTTGGTGCTAGGGACACAGCAGTGAATAAGTACATTTTCTCCAGTTCCTCCCAGAACATTTGTGAAAAGGTCTTCGGGAACCACGTCCCCACTGTACAGAGGATAGGAGGCTAAGAGGAAAGAAGCAGTGTCCCAAAGAGCACTGGTGAGTGGACACCAGGAACCTGACTGACTTTACCCACTGTTGGCTCTGGCACCCTGACCAGTCTAGGTTCCTCCGCACATCAGCTGCCCAGCCATGGCTGTGGAGAACGGCCTAGTCTAAGCGTCCTTGTCAGGCCTGGAGATCTTCACTGGGTGCTGCATTAACTAGCAGTTGAGAGATATATACTAATTCATACAGTGTTGCCCAGCTCCCAAGTTAAGACCTGAAACTTTTGGAGTTGCTACATTGGGATGCCTGACTGGAAGGTTGAGTAAACAACCTCTAACTTGGCTCCCTGACCATTGCTTCTCAAGTTGGCAACATGTTGTTTTCCTTCCTGTTCCTGTGTAGGTTAGGACTGAATTCTGTAGAGTTAATTGGGTGATGGATGTATTTAACTCTTGTTAAAGTTAAGCATTAGTAAAACATAGTGTAAGAAAGTTAGAGATAGGAAAAAGATTTAAGAAATTTTTAATTTGACATTTAAAGAACTGATTCCAGACAGCATGTTTATAGTTGACATCCTACTCCTGTTTGTGCACTGATTTCCTCAATGCTTTGTTCTTGTTTTTCCTCACCTATAAGATAATATATAACCATTTTCGACCCCGTGTTGGCCTTTTGGAACAGTATAAATATAACCTGCTCAATAAATGGGTGCCTGCTCAGTATTGACTGAGAGAACCTCCCGAGCCCATCTGTTCTGTCTCCTTTTCTTAATCCGTGCTCCTTGACTTCACGACCCCCCTGATCTGTCCAACAGGCCTGGACACATGGCCTCTGACCGTTCTCCAGCTGCTGCCTCCTCTTCCACTCTTGGGGTCCCTAAGAGCCATACTGGGACCAGGGATGCCATCCTGTTCTAGGGGGAAGGTGGCTAGTTGTGAGGAGCAGCAGGCTGCAGATTATATGCATGTTTGCCTGACCCTGTCCACTCACCCTGTCACCATCCTGGTATTTATTGGCTTGGCACTGGAGAAATACTTTTGATTTGAAAAGACCAATTCCTTGAGAGGACAGGATTATCAAAAGCAGGAAGTTCTTTTTTTTTTTTTTTTTTTTTTGAAACAGCGTCTTGCTTTGTAGTTCAGCCTGGCCCTGAGCTCACTATGTAACCCAGGCAAGCCTCGAACTCAACAATCCTCCTGTTTCTGCCTCCCAAGTGCTGGGATTACAGGTGTGAGCCATCACACCCAGCATTGTGGGGTATGGTACTGATTGCTGGTGCTTGTGAATCACGACGTCCAATATCGTATCATTGTATGTGGTTACGGGGCCAAACCAGGGACCTTGCATTTGCAGCGGACCCCCTGAACTAAATCTCTGGCCCAGGCAGGAAGTTCTTGAACAAGACTGAAGACATTGAAGCCCCAACTAAAGCAGGAAGATTGGGAGAGCAAGAAGAGCCTGTCCTTGGATGCACCTGACAGAAGAGGATGAGAGGTGGTCTTTGCTGAGGGCTCCTCAAATCTTCATGTCCACCCTCTCGTTCTGAGCTTGGTCTGTCTCCAGAAGACAATGCTATGGAGAAAAGATTCGAAAGTTCCTGCAGGATACTTCACAAAACCTTTACAGGTCAATTAGGGATCTCCCGGTTGGAGGGTAAAGCAGGCCCAGAGAGACCATCTCTTCCTTACCGTCAGCCTGGCCTGCACTGGCACTGTCCCAGTCCTGCAATCAAACTGAATCCATTACCTTCCACCCCAACCTGCACATACTTTCTGTCTTCATTTCAGCGAATAATAAAACTGTCCACCTAGTTACCAAGCCAGAATCCAGGAGTTACTTAAGACCACCTTTTTCTCCTATTTTCAATATCTGATCTTCATATTGCTTCATTCGGTGGCTGATTTGTGTGTGTGTGTGTGGTATGGGGATTGAATATGAGGCCTTCACACTGAACTACATCCCTAGCCCTTTTTATTATTTTTAAATTTTGAGACAGTCTTGCTAAATTAGGCAGTCTGGGCTTGAAATCACGATCCTCCTGCTCCAGCCCTCCAGAGTGCAGGGATGTGCCATCATGCCTGGCTCCAGTGTTAATTTTCTGCTCTCTTTCTTTCACAGTGCAGCAGCATATAAACCAGGTATTCAACCATTCTGGAACACTGTCCCATTTGTGCACACACACACACATGCCTGGGATATATCTGTAAGTGGGTATATCTGCTGGACTCCAGATGATCTGCAGGTAAAACCCAGCACTTCCTTCACAAAAAGCACTGAGCTAACTGCCAGGCCCAAGAGGCTGAGACAGGAGGACTACTGAATTGGAGGCTTGCCTGGACTATATAGTGAACTCAGGGCCAGCCTGAACTACAAAGTGAGACCCTGACTCAAAACAACCCCATGATGTACAAATTCTATTATAAACAAACCTGTGATGAATTTTTTGTATGTGTCTCTTTGTACTTATGCATTCATGTCTCCAGGATATACACTGTACCTACAAGTGCATAAGTTTGGGTGTTTTTTTTTTTTTCCTTTTGAGACAGGGTCTTGCTTTGTAGTTCAGGGTGGCCCTGAGCTCACTACGTAGCCCAGGCAAGCCTCGAACTCAGCAATCCTCCTGCTTCTGCCTCCCGAGGGCTGGGATTATAGGTGTGAGCCACCATGCCCAGCATTGTGTTATGTGGTACTGACTGTTGGTGGGTGTGAGTCATAACGTCTAGTATTATATATGGTTACCAGGGGGTTTAATCTTGCTAGGCAGGTGCAGGAACCACTGAGCTAAATCTCAGGCTCAATTTTGGGATTTTTAAATTTTTGACCTTGAGGATTCAACCTTCATCACCTCAACCTTCATGCTAAGGACCAGCTCCACCCCTGAGCTGTACTCCAGCCTCATACTGGGTTCATAATTTCTTAAAATTTACCCTGTCTTCCATTTTCTAATTCTTTTGCTTCCACCAAAATGCAAGACTCTAAGCTCCTGGAGAACAGAGACTGACCCTAATTAGTACAATGATAAATTATTCTAAAACTGTTGTTGGGTTTCACAAAAACTTGTGTTCTTCCCATGTTAATAACTCAATGGTTCTCCAATATGAAATTAAGTTTATGATTCATCACGTTATGAGGTCTCTAAGTAAGCTGGGATTCCTGTGTGTAGCAATGAAACTATGATCGTGACCCACCGGGGTGCACAGATGGGCAGAGAGAGCCTATAACAGGCCACACGTGGTCTAGTGTTAGACTCACCCTCAGGGAGGGCAAGGTAACTTTGATTCCTTTTTTCAGGACAAGGTGAGGAATCAACTCCTTTCAACCACAGGAGACGGCTGGCTTAGGGAGCCAGAGGGGGACACAGGGTTGTGGGTCCCAGTCCTGCCTGACCTTGCTCCTTTCTTTCCCTTCCTTCTTACCCAGAGCGTGAAGGCTGTTTAGAGGACTCCCAGTGTTCAATAACCCCGGAGAGATTGAACATCTAGCAGAAGCTGAGGTATAAGGATTACAAAAGTCCAGCCTGGGCAACTTGTCGACTTGGTAAGACCCTATCTCAAAACAAAAAATAAAGCCGGGCGTGGTGGCTCACGCCTGTAATCCCAGCACTTGGGAGGCAGAGACAGGAGGATCGCTGAGCTCGAGACTTGCCTAGGCTACATAGCGAGCTCAGAGCCAGCCCGAACTACAAAGCGAGACCCTGTCTCAAATGAATGAATGAATGAATGAATGATGAGGAGTCTGTAACTAATTGCGAAAGTCCTAGATCAATCCCCATACCGCACCCTCCTCCCCCCAAAACAGATCAAGGCTCAGGGGCCTTTACGCATAGGATTTTCCACCAAGCAGACATTTCTCCTTCCCGCCAGCCATTTCGCTTTGATGCCATCCGCTACCCAAAAGAGACGTCCCCATACTCTACTTGCTATCTGCTCTAGTCTTTCCCACAGGTCAAACTGGTACCTCTCCCTTTAACAATTTTGGCACAGGGGGAAGAAATAAAAGGAAGAGGAGTAGGAATATGCTTGAAGCTCCCTCAGATTGGTCCAGTTCGGGTAAGGGGCGGCCCGTAGCAAATGCCACGTAGGTGATTGGTTTTCCCTGTCCTCGTGGTGATTTCAGAGAGGTCCGCCCCCTGATTCGTGGCAAGACGCCAGTGATTAGTCAGTGCTCGGGAGGCGGGCTCCGAACACTGCGTGCGCCGCCTGGAGGCGTGGGTGCCACTTGCGCATCGGCATGTCCCGTGGCAGTGGGAATGCGCGTGGGGTCGCGAAGAAAAACGATGATGCCGTTGCTTCCAGCTCCTTCAGCTTCAGCCCGGCGCCCACCCTCGAAGACATGTAAGTAGTGCCTATCTAGCCTGAGGTGTGTGGGGAGACGGACCTTGCTGGCTCGTGGCGGAAGGTCCCTTGTCAGAGCTTTCCGAGTCTCAGCGGCAGAATGGCCGCAGAGCGTACAGCCGGGCCGGGGAGCTGGGGCACCCCGCGAACATGTGAGGACCACACTTCGGCCCCGCCGCGGGGAGGAGCGGGAATCCCGCGCCACGTTCCTGGCCTGCTGGAGTACGAGCTACTGCGGGGCGGAGAAAGTGCGCGCGCGGAGGCGGGCTTTGTTTCTTGGCGCAGTACGTCCGGAGGGCTTCTCAGGACGAGAGTGGGGTAATCAGGGTTTGGACTCGCAGGAGGTGGAATAGTGGTGTTAGAGGATGAAGCCTGCAGGGCCTAATAATGAGGCCGACCTAATAAAGAGGAAACGACTTGCCCGGGGCCATCTATAGATTTTTGCAGATTCCCTTGGTCCCTCGCCCCCTTTCCATACCACTATGGGCCCTGCCTGAGCCTGGCATCGCCTCTGATTCGGGCTTCTCCCTTTTTGTTTCTATTCCAGCCGACGCTTCCATGCAGAATTTGCTGCCGAAAGGGACTGGGACCAGTTCCACCAGCCTCGCAATCTCCTCCTGGCCTTGGTGGGGGAAGTGGGTGAGCTGGCAGAACTTTTGTGAGTAGAGGAAAGGTTTTGTGGGATGGCGAAGCATTTATTTGCTACGAGATGTTCCTGGGTTTGATTTCTCACTGCCCTGCTTTGTGCCTGGTGCTGAGGAGACAGTTGACACACACATGAATGCCAGCCTCTTGTAGGACACCCAGTCTCCTGGCAAAGCAAGTGAAGACAAGGCAGATGCAGGGTTCTGAAGGAGTCATCTGTAGTCCCAGTATTCTGGGAGGAGGATCAAAAGTTTGACCACATGGACCAGAGATTTAGCTCAGTGGTTCTGACACCTGCCTAGCAAGCACAAGGTCCTGAGTTTGATCCCCAGTAACCACATAAAATGCTGGGGGTGGTGACTCACTCCTACCAGCAATCAATAACCACATACCACAGTACGGGGCAAGGTGGCTCACACCTGTAATCCCAGCACTGGGGAGGCAGACAGGAGGTTTGCTGAGTTCGAGGCTTGCCTGGGCTCCATAGTGAGCTGAGGGTCAGCCTGAACTATAAAGTGAGACCCTGTCTCAAAAAAAAGTTTGACCCCATGCCGGGGACTTAGCTCAAGTGGTATGGTCCCAGACGCACAAGGGCCTGAGTTCGATCTCTGGTACTGCAAAAAAAAAAAAAAAAAAAGGAAGAAAGAAAGAAAGTGATGGCATCAGCTCATTATTTATGGGCCTAAAAAAGTATTCCATAGAATACCTTTTAGAAGACCTGCACAGAGAAAGCTATATTTCTAAAGGTGGTGAGGGAAGAAAGAGCAGTTTAAATTAGGAAAAATCCAACATTCTTCCAGTATCAGCTTCCAAAGGATTTTGTATCTGTTTCCTTTGGGATTCCAAGTGCCTAGTACATCATAAGTAGTAGATACCTAGAAGATGAGCAGTAGGGCTGTGAAGGAGAGAGTGGGGTAGGAGCCAGATCCAGAAAGATGGGATTAGGACGACTTAGACAGATCTGACCAGATTTTAGCAGCCAGAAGAGGACTGTGCCACAGGGAAGACTGAGGAGTGGGGAGGCCTGGATCAGGTCAGGCACTGTGGGAATGAGTGAGGGCAGCTGGTCAGGCCCAGGTGAACTAGCATCTGCTGTGTGCTCAGTTACCCAGAATCAAGAGATGAGGGCTCAAACAAGCAGATGGACTTCACAGTGAAAGGAGACCAATGAGAAATATGGAAACTAAATTTGAAGATCTGAAATTGTGACCAGTTTTATGAAGAAAATAACTGAAAGGTATGAGAAAGTAACAAAAGGAAGGGTTCCTGATGATGTAATGTCTGAGTCAAGATGTGAGGGCCGGGTAAGAAGGTTAAGCTGGCTAGTGAAAGCTCTGGAAGCAGAGGGAGCTGGGAGTGAAGGGCCCTGTCTTGGCTGGCCTCTGCAAGGCAGGAAACATCTCAGTGGCTTTACGTGGGAATTGTGAGCCCAAGTCAGAAGTTTGATCTTCAGTGGCAGTGACTGGGGCTGGAGATGAGAGTAACTGGGTAGAAAGCTTTGTGAGCAGGTGATGAGTTCTCTTGGCTACTCTGGCTCAGATGGAGACTGAGGTCTAGCTGGTACCTGTGGGATCTCTGCTGAGGGCCTGAATGACTTGGGTTGTCCTTGGAGGAGCTTTCTGGGAAGTGTTCCCTGGTGCAAGGACTGAGCTGCTCCTAAGAGCAGCCTGCTGTCCTAGCTAGTAGCTGTGTCTTGTGTTCTCTTCCCAGTCAGTGGAAGTCTGATACAGACCCTGGACCCCAAGCCTGGACCCCGAAGGAACGGGCAGCCCTTCAAGAGGAGCTCAGTGATGTCCTCATCTACTTGGTGGCATTAGCAGCACGCTGCCACGTGGATCTGCCCCAAGCTGTGCTCTCCAAAATGAATATCAACCGTCAGCGTTACCCTGTCCATCTGTCCCGTGGCTCTGCTCGGAAGTATACAGACTTGCCCCAGAGCAGCAGCTCTGAAGACAAGGCTCTGGAGCCTGGAGACCTAGCCATGAGCGAGGGCTCAACACCTGTGGCTCTGCACTGAGAGCAAAAGGCTTTGCTGTGGAACTTGTTCTAGTCTTTTCATAATGAGTCATGGGCCTGAGGGCCCCACTTCTTGATGTTGGAGCCCTGAGAGCCTTCAGAAGATATACTGCCCTAATAAAATAGTTTCTGGGAGCAATTTCCAGATTCTTTCTGGGTGGCTAGGGACTGCAGCAGAGGCTGCGAAAGGGTCTGCATACTTCTCTTCTCTACCAGACCTCCTACCTACAGGGGGAGAGCCAGTTCTTGGCAAATTCCTGATGGTGTCTGATCCAAAGCTCTTGCCCCTCTGGATGTGTAAAGGAGGCTGGAGGTGGTCAAAGGGTCCAGACAGGCTGGCATGTGTCTGAGAGGTAGAGAGATTGCCCAGTATGCATGAAGCTCTGGGTTCAGTTCCTAGTACAAGAAAACAACACAGTGCACGTTCTAAAGCTAGGCTCTCTGGGATCAGATACTTATGAACTAAATGAGATATTCAGCAAATTAGTTCACCTTTCGTCATCTTTGTTACTTTCATCCTCTTGTAAAATGAAAATAGTACTTAACTGGTGGAATGGTAAGGATTAAGTCGTCAGAGGTTCGGGGTTGTGCCTGACATGGAGCAGTAGCTACGACTCAAAGGTTTTAGGGTTCAGACTAAGGAATCCATCTCAGTTCAGGGCCAGGCCTCTGATTTAGAACAGAACAGGACTTGCTCTCCTCTCGGGCCCCTGGGTAAAAAAGAAAACAAGCCATTTCCCTTGCCTAGGTCTGAGCCTTGTTCTCTCTTTGACTGATGACAGTGTGGAGTCTCCTTGTGCCACTTTCTCTGGAATGTCTGGGCCACAATGCCTTTAAGGTGGAGCAGCAGCACATGCAGGCAGTCCCTGCTCTGGATGGACTGAGGGAGGGGCAAGTTTGAGCCCAGCCCAAGCACCTTAGCAACTTGGTGAGACCCTGTTTCAAAACAGAAATGAGTAAAAGTTGGGGATGTAGTTCATTTTGTTGACTCTGCGTTCAGACCCAGACCACAAGAAAGGAAAGAGACTTGACTCGCCCTAGGGTACACTTGGTACTCTTGGCCAGTGTTGGCAAAGCCCTGTTTGATCCCCAGCTCTACAGAAACAAAAACAAAACTTGCAGGATTCACGGGTCACTGACTTGCTGCTTCTTGGTCAGTAAAATAAGACATTCCCTTTACTGGCTTTTTTTTTTTTTTTGGACAGGGTTTCACTTTGTAGTTCAGGCTGGCCCTGAGCTCACTACGTAGCCCAGGCAAGCCTTGAACTTAGCAGTCCTCCTGCCTCTGTGTCCCGAGTGCTGGGATGACAGGGGTGAGCCACCACATCTGGCATTGTGTGTGGTAACTGGGGGTTGAACTTGGGACCTTGTGCTTGCCAGGCAGATGCTGGGACCACCAAGCTAAATCCCTGGTCCTCAGTCTTTACTTTTAACTGAAGAAAATCAACTCCAGCCACTACCCTGCTTTTTACAGCAGAGCATCCAGGAAGCACTGTCTGCACCCCCGGGTTTCCTCAGGCTCTGTGTCCCCTACTCTGCCCTCCCTGGATGCACTCTGAGCAGCACCTGGCAGCTCAGCTTTTCCACTTCAGGAAACAACCCCGGGTTTGCCCGAAGAGATCCTTCTAGTCTTCAGAGTTCTCTTGGTACCTGTCCTGGGTTTGGCATCACAAACTCTTAGCTCCAACTTCCTCCCTGACTTCTCTCAGCACATCCAGATTGGGGTGTAACAACACCTCCTACCCAGCTTCTGACCCCTGCAGGCCCTGAGTGAAGCTGGTACTACTTAACCGCTGCCTCCTCCCAGGCACCCTCTAGCTGAACTCCAGCTCCTTAATGTCCCAGCCATCCTTCCCCTGGAGTTCCTTGCTGCCTCAGATCTTCCCCAGGGGCTTCTAGGGTCCCTCATGGCCTTTGCTGGGCCAAAGCTGCCTCCACAGTGTCTCAGAACATCTAATGAGACTTGCATGAAGTTTTAGTGTCTCTGTGCTTAATTTCTCAATTCCAGTTTTGTCTTGACCTTTGAGATTCAGTTTACAAACATGGTGGTTCAGCCCTGTAATCCACTACTGAGGAGGCTGAGCTGAGTTCAAATCCAGACTGGTCAAGGGAGAGCCTATCTCAAAATAAAACAAGGGCCGGGGTGAAGCTCAGTGGAAGAGCACGGTGTAGCATGCACGAGGCCTGGGCTGAATCCCCAGTAGCGTCAAAAACCAAACCAAAGCTGGGGCCGGAGATTTAGCTCAGTTGTTCCGGTGCCTGCCTCGAAAGCCTCACAAGCGCAAGGTCCTGAGTTTAACCACGCCCACCAGAAATCAATACCACATACCACAGTGCTGGACGTGGTGGCCCATGCCAGTAATCCCAGCACTTGGAAGGCAGAGACAGGAGGATTGCCGAGTTTGAGGCTTGCCTGGGCTACATAGTGAGCTCAGGGCCAGCCTGAACTACAAAGCGAGACCCTGTCTCAAAAAAAAAAAAAAAAAAAACAACCCAACCCAAACTAAAGCAATCCTGTTTCTGACAAGTGTCTCTCAACTCCAGGGCCTGTCCACCTTCCATTGTAATTACACTGGATTGCACCTGCATGTTTACTTGTCCCTACCCTGCTGTTCACTGGCCATGTCTATTTGCCATCTATAAAAACAGCTAAGGCCAGGTCTGGCACATCATGCCTGCAATCCCAGCTACTCAGGAGGCTGAAGCAGGAGGATCAAAAGCTCCAGGCTGGCCTGGCAATTTAGAGGCTGTGCGTAAAATTAAAATTACAAACATGTACAGGCTGAAGAAGCACTGGCTTATATGTAATATAAAGGGGGGCTAGGGATTTAGCTCGGTGGTTCCAGCGTCTGCCTCGAAAGTGCAAGGTCCCGAGTTTGATCCCCCGTACCCACATACCACAATGACTGGAGTGGTGGCTCACACTCATGAACTCAATCAGCACCACACACCACAATGCCAGGCGTGGTAGCTCACACTTGTCATCCAAGCACTCGGGAAGCAGAGGCAGGAGGATTGCTTTGAGTTTGAGGCTTGCTGGGGGAAACACAGTGAGTTCAGGGCCACCCTGAAGTACAAAGCGAGAATTTTTTTTTTTAAATAAGAGGGCCAGAGATTTAGCTCAGTGGTTCCAGCGCCTGCCTCGCAAGCACAAGGTCCTGAGTTTGATCCCTGGTAACCACATACAATGCTGGGCGTGGTAATTCACGCCCACCAGCAATCAATACCACATACCACAGTGCTGGGCTTGGTGGCTCATGCCTGTAATCCCAGTCCTGGGAGGGGGGACAGAGGCAGGAGGATTGCTGAGTTCGAGGCTTGCCTGAACTACATAGTGAGCTCAGGGCCAGCCTGAACTACAAAGCGAGACTCTCTCTCAAAAAATTAAAAAAAAAAAAAAATAAATAAATAAATAAATAAATAAATCGAGGTGGGGATGTGGCTCAGTGGCGCCCCCGCCTGCCTTGCAAGCTCAAGGTCCTGAGTTCAATCCCTGGTAGAAAAAAAATTTATTTTAAATGTAATATACAGCGTTTCCATAATGAAGCACTTCGATCTGGCACAGCGCCTGTCTCTCTGCTTCACAGTACTGCGCTCCAGGGCCATGCTTCGATCGCCCGGGCTCAGAGCGTGGCGCTGTTTGGTCCTAAACCTGCCGCTACCAGGGCGCTATCCAGCCCGACTCTTGCAGGCTCACTCTCTGCCCAGGCCTGGAGAACACGTCGACCCCCTTCTCTCCCTGCCCACCCCACTTACAGGCACGGGTGGGGTGAGGATAGTACTTTATTCACTAACACGGGCCAAAGAGGTGCAGCGAGAGATGGGCACGGCTTCAGGGACGCCAGGAGGCCGCTCCTTCCTGTTCAGTCCCAGCCCTTTCCAGCCCAGGTGGGGGCCGGAGAGGGGCCATCCGGTTAACGCAACCAGGCCGACCCCGATGCACCGCTCTCCGGCCTCGCAGCCTGACGCTCCCACCCGCCGCAGCTCAGCTGCCCTCGCACTCCGGGCAGCGCTCGGTGGCCGTGGCGCCCGCAGGCAGCTTGAAGTCCCGGCCGCAGCCGGCGCAGATGTACAGGCGGCGCCGCATGTGCGCGCGGCGATGGCGGATGAAGTGCGAGCTGAGGCGGAAGCGGCGGCCGCACTCGGGGCACGGGTAGGGACGCTCGCCCGTGTGCGTGCGCGCGTGCTCTGCCAGGTTGGAGCGGTGGCCGAAGCGCCGGCCGCACACAGCGCAGCGGTGCGGCTTCTCGCCGGTGTGCACGCGCCGGTGCTTGGCCAGCGCCGAGCTCTGCGCGAAGCGCGTGCCGCAGTCGGCGCACGCGTACGGCCGCTCGCCCGTGTGCGTGCGTCGGTGGCGCGCCAAGCACGAGCTCCCGCCGAAGGCGCGTCCGCAGTCCGGGCACGCGTACGGCTTCTCGCCCGTGTGCACGCGCAGGTGCTGCGCGTAGTTGGAGCTCTGCGCGAAGCGCCGGCCGCAGTGCGCGCACGCGTACGGCTTCTCGCCCGTGTGACGTCGGCGGTGCTGCCGCAGGTTCGAGGCGGCGGAGAAGCGTTTGTCACACTCCGGGCACTCGTAGGGCCGCTCGCCCGTGTGCGTGCGGCCATGCTTGGTCAGCGCCGACTTCTGCGAGAAGCGCCGGCCGCACTCCGTGCACGCGAAGGGCCGCTCGCCCGTGTGCGTGCGCGCGTGCTTGGACAGCGTGGAGCGGCGCGCGAAGGCGCGGCCGCAGTCGGGGCACGCGTGGGGGCGCGCGGGATCGGCCGACGGTGCCGGCGTCTCGCCGGGAACCTGCAGGGAGAAGGGTGACACGTCAGCCCCGCCCGAGAGGCTGTAGCCTGAGCCTGTTTCCCTTCCGTGAAATAGGAAAGGCAGTGTAGCTGCCAGAGGACGGTGGTGCCTTCCGTGCGATAACACAGCTGAGGCCCATGCTGAAATGCCTGCCGGTGTTGTAGCTATTTGTGTTAATTCGTCAAGTACTGGGCACACGGATGTGCTATACTGTTCTAGGCACTCGAGGTTCAGCATTAAATGAAATGTAGTTTTAGGGCTGGGGATGTAGCCCAGTGGTGCCATGCCTCCCTGGAATAGGCAGGCAGGTGGCCCACACCTATAATCCTGGTTACTCGGGAGGCTGAGGCAGGAGGATCACAAGTTCAAGGTTAGCCCGGACAGTTTAGTGAGTATGTCTCAGAATAAAATTTAAAAGGGTTAAGGATTTAGCTCAGTGGTACAATGGTTGCCTAGAACGGTTAAGGCCCTAGATTCAATCTCCAGTAACAAGGAGCAAAAAAATTCAATGAAATATCTGGCACATACTAAAGACAAAACAATGTTAATTTTCTCCCACATTCAATCTGTCATTATCGTCATTTTTTAAAATAAGGAAACAATCTAAGAGTGTGCTGACACCTAAGAAGTCTAGCCTTCTTTCTGAAGCTACAGAAGACAATTCAAGACCTTTAAAATCCTTCGTCAAAGCCAAGTGTTGTGGCACCCACCTATAATCCCAGTAGTTGGGGAGACTAAGGCAGGGGGAGTGCCACAGAATTCAAGGGCACCTTGTAATAAACAAACTATCTCAAAAACAAAAGAGAGTGGCTTTTTGTCAGTAGAGTGGCTCTTGGCTAAGGATGTAGCTTAATGGTGCTGCGCCTGCCTGGCAAATTATAGGTCCCGAGTTCATTCACTGTACCAAGAAAAGGGTGGGAGGTTTGAATTTAAAATGGAAAACTGAGTGCCGGGCGTGGTGGCTCATGCCTGTAATCCCAGCACTCGGGAGGCAGAGACAGGAGGATTGCTGAGTTCTAGGCTTGCCTGAGCTACGTAGTGAGCTCAGTGCCAGCCTGAACTACAAAGGGAGACCCTGTCTCAAAAAAAAAAAAAAAAAGGAAAACTGGACACTTTGGAGAATTAGAAATCAACCAAGAGGGCTAGAGATTTACCTCAGTGGTCCCAAGGTACTAAATTCAATCCCTAATATCACAGACCACAATGGTGGGTGTGGTGGTACATGCCTGTAATCCCAGGATTCCGGAGGCAGAGGCAGGAGGATTGCTGTGAGTTGGAGGTTTGCCTGGGGTACATAGTGAATTCTGGGCTAGCCTGAACTTCAAACTGAGACCCTGTCTCAAAAAACAAAAAGAAATAAGCCAAGGGATTTCTGCTTTAAATTGTATACATAAACAATCATGGTGGCACATGACTGTAATTCTAGCACTCGGGAGACTGAGGCAGGAAGATTTGAGGCGAGTCTGGGTCATGTCCTGAGTTTAAGGCCAGCCTGAGCTGCATAGTAAGATACTGTCAAAAAAAAAAAGAAGCTGGATTCCAAGTTCCTGGTTTTCTTTTTTTTCTGCTTGAGACAAGGTCTCACTAGCCCAAACTCAAGTGGCCTCAAACTCAAAGTGATCCTCTTGCCTCAGCCTCCCAAGTGCTGGGATTTATAGCACAAGTCACACTTTCTCCAAGGGCATTCAAGATTAAACTATAACTTGATAGTAAAGTTAAGAAAATCCCCACAGCAAATCTGACAGTCTGGATTCAAGGTCACACTCTCCTGCCTTCCCCTGAACACCTCTTGGGTTTATTTCAACATGTTAGCCATTGTGAAGAGAACTTTTCTCATTACATCTACATTTCTCTGGTCTTTTTCTTCCTTTGTACCCTTCATTATGGGGACTTTGAATCTAGGCATAGTTAGGCACACCTATAGTTCCACCTATAGTTCCACTCAGGAGGCAGGAATATTCCCAGGTCAAGGCTAGTCTGGACAAATACTGCACATTTAAGGGCAGTCGAGGCTAAGTGAGACCCAGTTCCAACAAACAAAATAAAATGAACAAAGGTGAACAAAATGAATAAAATGACTTTGGCCAGACTGGGAAGTTCCTCATGATAGCTTCACTGATTTATGAAAAGGAAATTATTAATTCACATAGCATTTTCATTGTCTCCAGCCCAGGAAGAGGAGGGGGTGGGTTCCCAAAGAATCTCAGTGAGGGGCTGTGTCTAGCTCATGAGGACCCTAGACAGGTTGCTCCCTTCCTCTGCCTCAGGCAGATCAGGGGAGATGACAGTTTCCCAGACTGGGGCACATACATCCTAAAATGTAAGAGTATGCCAGGGGCCGTGTGGGCAAGTTGTCCTGGTCACTGTGTTCATTTTGCGGACATAAGAAAGACAATGGATTATATGTAGCCCACTGTTTCATCAATATCATTGTTCAGGTGACAGTAAATTTATTAGCAAAATGTGGAATTTAAGAAAAGCACCAG
>PVIC010005468.1:17652-57856 GCA_004025085.1 Thryonomys swinderianus
AAAAAAAAAAAAAAAAAAAAAAAAGAAAAGCACCAGTAAATGTTGCATGATATATGAGTGATAGACTCATGACTGGAACCCAGCAGTACCTGACCGGGCAGTCACTGAAGGCTCTTTTTTCCCCTTGCTCTCTTCTTTGTGCAGAATAGAGACTGAACTCAGGGCCTGCCTGATGAGCTACAACCCAGACTCTTTATTAGTAATTATTTTTTGAGATAGGGTCTCAGTCACTAAGTTGCCCAGCCTGTGCTTTCATTTCTGATCCTCCTTTCTCAGCTATGTAGAACACTGCAATTGTAGCCATATTTTTATACTCCATTTTTAAACTTGTCTGATTTGGGTTTTTTTGTTTGTTGTGTTTTTTTGCAGTACTGGGGTTGGAACTCAGGCCCTTGTGCTTCCAAGGTAGGCACAGTACCACTTGAGCTAAATCCCCGGCCCCAACTTGGTTCTTGACACATTTTGATGACAAAATTTTGTCCAGGTATTTGTCATTTGTGACAGAGCAAACCAGAGATTTTCAGACCAGCTGCCATATGACTTGTTACACTGTGCAGTCACAACAGTCTGGTCTGTACTTGTCATCATTATGGGTACATACTTCCAAGAGCAGGGGTGGCGAACATATGGCACACACGCTACAGCAGGCTGTCTGTTATCACTGAAAGCTCTGAAAGTTCGATATCACTGTCCCAGAACTAATCAATCACAAATCCCAAGGTACCACGGTGTACGCACATGCTACCACACCCAGGTCACTAAAGGTTCTCATGTGTTTTAAACTCTACAACTACTAGATTTAAAAATTAGAATAATATTTACACTGTCATAAGCATACTGTAGAATAATGTATAATCCATGCATTTGATTTTTTTTTTCTGAACATTTAATTTTTGTTTTGCTTGCGGTTGTTTTGTGGTGCTGGGGAGTCGAACCCAGGACTTCAGGCATGCTAGGCAAGTGCTCTACCACTAAGCCACTCCCCAGCCCATATGCATTTGAAATTAATGATTTTTTTGTTTCATTTTTGAGACTGGATCTACTCTGTAGTTCAGGCTGGCCTCAAACTCATAGTGATGCTCTCCTGCTTTAATCTCTCAAGAGCTGGGATTATAAGTGTGTGCCACTAAGTCTGGCTGAAATTAATTTTTTGTCTTCTTCTGGGCTTGTTTGTACTCTCTTTGTTGCACATGTGCCATATATATTATTACTATTTTGTGTGTGTGTGTGTGTGTGTGTGGTTGTGCTGGGAATTGAACCTTTGGTCTCATGCATACTAAGCAAGTGCCTAACCCTGAGCTACACCTTCAGTCCCTTAATTTTTTGTCTTTTTTTTGTTGCTGTTTATAGCCCTTCAGATCTTTAACTAGGACAAACATCCCAGTTTCCTCCTCACTTGTTATTTTTCTAATTGTTAGTAATTTAAAAACTACTAATAACAAATTAATTTTTCTGTCTTTACAGAGCTGGGGCTCAAATCCAGAGCTGCCTATGCTCACTTTATTCTCATACTTTGGGTTAGCCCTGTTTTCTTAATAGGGTGCAGGAGGGCCAGAGATGTAGCTCAGTGGCACAGTCCCCACCTGGCAAATGCAAGGTCCTGAGCTCTATTCCGATACCAGGAAAAAAAAAAAGGGTACAGAACCTGAGTGATCACCCAGGACCATATAGCGAGTAAATGGCAGAAACAGGTTCTGAAATAGAAATGTGTCACTGTTGAAAATGCTTATTCTCCTAACCACAAGGCAACTCTAATCTCAGTGACTAAAGTCTGAGGTCACCTGTACTGCCTGTCTCCCTTTCCTGGGCCCTTTCAGTTGTGAGACTTATCCTTTTATCTGGTAGAAAGTATAAGATGCGAGCCAAGCATGGTGGCTCACACCTGTCATTCCAGCACTTGGGAGGCAGAGGTAGGAGGGTTGCTGAGCCTGGGCTATATAATGAGCTTAGGGCCAGCCTAAACTACAAAGTAAAACCCTGTCTCCAAAAAAGGACGAAAGAAAGAAAGAGGGGAGGGAGAAAGAAGGAAGGAAGGAAGGAAGGAAGGAAGGAAGGAAAGAAAGAAAGAAAGAAAGAAAGAAAGAAAGAAAGAAAGAAAGAAAGAAAGAAAGAAAGAAAGAAAGAAAGAAAGAAAGAAAGAACGGAAGGAAGGAAGGAAGAAAGAAAGGGAAGGTTCTGTGACCTAGAAGAGAAAAGCTACTTCTGGAAAAGCAGGTCTTACAGGCTGAAAACCTCAAGGCAAAGCATGAGGCTGGGCACAGACAGGCATCAGGGAGTTAGTGTCCAGCAGGGTGACATGCAGTCAGAGGGTGAAGAGCTTCAAAGGGCCAGTTCTAGGAGCTGAGGCTTCCAGGAACCAAGGCCTACTCTACTTCAGCCCAGGGAGACAGGTGTGGATGTGCACAGAGCCTTCTGAGAAAATACTTTTGGCTCCTTAAAGACAGATGGGGCTGGGCAAAGTGGCATGCAGCCAAGATTCTGGCCACATGGAGGCTCAGGAAGGGCACCATGAGCTCGAGGCCAGCCTGGGCTACACTGTGACCCAGAACCCCAATAACTGCTTATATAGCTTAGTAGTGGAATACCCCTGGGGTCCCTCCCAGGACAGAGGGAAGATAGTGGGCTTGACAGGCAGGGAATGAATGCCCAAGCTCTGAAGGGATGCAGCCTAAGCAAAGCTTGTGCTGGAACGAGACTGGTCAGGGATTGGGCCATACCCAGGGTCATGGAATGTCATACAGAAGGAACTTTTGAGCTCACTAATTATAGACAGAAACAAGGCTTGGAGGCCACACAGCAAATCTCAAGTCACTGAACCCTCTTGGGGGAAACTGCTAAATGTTCACCCACATGTGAAGCCCTGTTCCACCCTCCTTATTCCACATCCACTTACCCAAGTGGCACTTCTCATGCTGGCACTCAAAGATTCGTATCATTATCCAGTTTACAGACGAAGAAGCTGAGGCAGAGTTGGCAAATGGCAGTGCTCAGATTTGATGCCTCACAGTGACCTGCATGCTGGCCGCAGCCTTGATGCCCACTGCAGGCCCTCCCTCCACCCCCAGCTGCCCTGGCCCAGGTGAGGACCCCAAGACTACCCTCTCTCCTGCCACTGTCTCCAGGTGGCTGCCAGCCTTCCTTGACCTGATGTCCCCACAGCAGCCAATGTTTCTTCTGAAGAGAAAATCCAGTCACACCTGTCTCCTGACTTATGGCTTCTGACTTTTACACTGCCTTTCTAGTCTCATCTCTAGCCCTCACTTCTGTTCTTTTCTCCTCCATTTGTCAACTAAGCCTTGAAGGCTGCACTTGCCCTCCCTTGGGTGGTTTGCCCTCAGTCCTCTGTCCAGGCCCCCCGTCGTTTTCTCTGTTCATTCCCAGTCCTCAGGGGTCCACCCCAAAATGGCCTTTGGTAAAAATGAGTTGGCAAAGGTCCAGAAGGGTGACTTAGTCCAAAGTCCTGAACTTTAGGGAGAAGATGAACTGTCCACGTAATGTTTATTATGTCCAGAACCAGTTCTAGCTCCAAATGTTCATCCCAGCAGTCCTCACGACTCCAGGAAAGTGCAATTATGATTTCCCATTTACAGATGAGGGAACTGAGGCATATCATGGTTAGGAAACTTGGCCATAGTCACACAGTGGTACAAGATGGAGCTGGATGTCCACCCTAAGCCTTGGAGTCTGTGTACTTAACTTATAAGCCAGAAGAAGAGAGCAGAGGAGGCTGAGCCAGGATGATGGGCAGCGGGGAGCCTGAGAAACAGACCAAGGGACCTGAGAAACAGATCAAGGGACCGAGTTCAGGCTGGCCATGGCCGTCCCAGCCCCACCGTGCCCACTAGGGGGCAGCACAGCGGTCTTCTCCGGGAACCCAGCCCTCTAACATGGCAGAGCAGGAGCCAACGAGTTGGGCCGCCAGAGTCCGTGCCGTTCCGGGAAGGGAAACGCCTCTGGAAGCAGTTAGGGTCTGGAGCGCGGTCCCGACGTGCTCGGAGGTCCTCGAGACCCTCGAGTATCCCCAGGATGATCCAGGCTCCCTGGCGGCCTGGCATGCCCGCCCCGCTTTCAAACCCAGGCCTGTGCGTGCAGCCCTGGCCTCCCCGCGCCCCCGAAAGGGCCGTTCCTCAACCTGGGCCGTCTCCCACGCCAGTCCTGAGTCCTGCTGGTCTCAGACATCTTTTACTACTTTGAGACCTTGTGCCAGTTACCAAATTGTCCTGGGCCTCAGTTTCCTCACCTGTAAAATGGAGTAAACACTAAATCACAGAATGGAGGACCTTAAAACTGTGCTTGGCACACAGTGCACTGACACCACCAGCTGCTTTTACTGCTGCCTAACTGTCCCCATCTCCACTGCGCCCCACCTGCGGTCCTCTCCCCAGGCGCTGCTCCCGCACAGCTCGGCGAATGCCCAGGTGCTCATCCTGCCCTGCAGACACCAGCTCCGTGGGGGATCTAGGCACAGTTCAAGCCCAGCACCCACGTGGGCCTGGCGCACGATAGGGAGACGTGTGGAGGGGGAAGCCGGACAGCAGGCGGAAGGATGAGCCAGCCCAGGGCTGGGTGGGAGAGGGGCAGGGCTGCTGGCGCCCCTCCACGGTCGGGCCGGCCGGGACTCCGGGGGGGAGTGTCACGTACCTCCTTGGGGTCCATGGGGATCTTGAGTTTCACCACCTCATACTTCTCACCCTCTTCCTCCTCACCCTTCACCAGCAGCACCATCTCCTCCTGCATCTCCTCCTCCTCCTCCTCCGCCTGCTGCTCGCCCGGCATCCTGGGGTCCTGGGGCAGGGAGCTGGGTCAGAGGCTCCGGACCCGCCTCCCCACCGTGGTCCCTGCCCAGGCCTGGCGAGGAGCCGGGGTTTTCCCGCCCTGCCCTGGTCTCAGAGTCCGACCCTTTTCCGTCCACCCTCGCCCGGTCGCACGCTCTGGCACTGCCTTCGGGACCAGCTCCCGAGGCGGCGGTGCACTCCACTCATCCCGGCGTTCAAGGCCCTCCACCAGTTCGAATTTGCAGCCCCCGCGAACCGCCACCCTCCCAGCGATGAGTCACTACCGGGCTGGGGTCGGAGATCCGGAGCCTTCGGGCACCGGCTGGAGGCAGGATGGAGCGAGACCCCACGGAGGGGCACGCACTCACCAGGCGGCGCGGCCCCGGACCTGTGCGCCGGGCTGCTGGGCACTGCCAGGCCTCAGGGCGAGGGGCGGGGCGGGGGCGGTGCCCTCGCGGGTACTCATTGGCCCGATGGTTGAGTCCCACCCCGGGGCGGGGCCCAGGGACCCAAGCGTCTGGCCGGACGCCTTCCGGCCCGACGCTTTCCGGCCCAGGGCTCCTGAGCACCGGGCCCACTGCGGTTCAGTCCCAAATCCGGTTGCGGTTCCGATTTACCCTGCAGCACCGCCCTTCCGAGCCGCTCGGAGCTCTCTGGTGCGGCCGACGCGATCTCCCCGCCCGCAGCAGGCCACGAATGCTCCCACCACCAGGCTCTCGCGGGCGCCCCGCCTGGAGGGCGGACCCCGGTGCCTCGGGACCTCTTCTCTGTGTTTCCTCTGTGGTCTGGTCCCTTCTCCTTCCGGGATCTCCTGGCCTGTTGGGAGAGCTTGTTTCTCTGTACGTCCTATACAGAGCAACAGTCACCCGAACTCCCGCTGCTCTTACCCTGTCCTGTGCCCACTATGCACCGCTTATGCTGAGTTGACACGCTTGGCCTCGTGTGAGCTGCACACTGAGGACCATCGCCGTCTGTACGGAGGCAAACTACTGAAATTACCTGTAAGGTTGTTCCAACATAAAACAACCTGTAGGTCACCTAGGTGGGAAGTTAGGAGCTCAGGGCTAAATCCAGTCGACATGAATATCCTGTTTGGGCCTCAGGACTTTTACATTTAAATTTCAAAATACCTGTGTTCAGGTGCTTCTCTGTAATCCCGGCATTTGGAAGGCTGAGGCAGGAAGATTGTCCTGAGTTTGAGGGGAGCCTGAATTAACAGAGCAAGACCCTATCTCAAAAAAAACGAAAAAAAAAAAATCATGTACGAGCCCCTGGTTTCAATCCCCAGCAACAGTAGCACCATCACCAAAAGTAAGTAAATAAAATTTCCAAATAGAAGAGAAGCTGGGAGTGGTGGTACATGCCAGTACTCCCAGGTCGTGAGAAGCTGGAGCAGGAGGACCACTGTGAGTCTGAGGTCAACCTGGGCTACATAGTGAGACTCTGTTTCAAGAAAACAAAAGAACAGAAGAGAATTTTTTTTTTTTTTTTGAGACAAGGTTTTGCTTTCTTGTTCAGGCTGGTCCTGAGCTCACTATGTAGCCCAGGCAAACCTCAAACTCAGCAATCCTCCTGCCTCTGCCTCCCAAATGCTGGGATTACAGGCAGATCTTTACAAATTTAAATTTCCAACAATGGGCTGGAGATTTAGCTCAGTGGTTCCAGCGCCTGCCTAGCAAGCACGAGGTCCTGAGTTTGATCCCCAGTAACCACAAACAATAGTGGGTATGGTGACTCACGCCCACCAGCAATCAGTACCACATACCACAGTGCTGGCCATGGTAGCTCACACCTGTAATCCCAGCACTTGGGAGGCAAGTGCAGAGGTGGGAAGATTGCTGAGTTTGAGGTTTGCCTGGGCTACATAGTGAGCTCAGGGTCAGCCTGAATTACAATGTGAGAGACCCTGTCTCTCTCTCTCTCTCTCTCTCTCTCTCTCTCTCTCTCTCTCTCTCTCTCTCTCTCTCTCTCTTTCTCTCTCTCTCTCTCTCTCTCTCACACACACACACAAATAATAATAAATTTCCAACATTAAAAAATTGGGACATAGGCTGAGGATGCAGTCCAATGGCAGAGCATGTGCCTAGCATGAGGTCCTGAGTTCAATTCCCATCACTGCAAAGAACAAAAAGAAGAGAGATGGAGGGGGAGGGGGAAAGGGAGCAAATTAAGAAAAAGAGAGAGATAGGTATAGTGCTGCTGCCCATAATCCCAGCCCTTGGGAGGCTAAGGCAAGTTCAAGGCGAGCTGCACTACATAGTAAGACCCTGTCTCAAAACTGAAAAAACGAGAGAAATATTGGAATATTACATATATGCCGGACATGGTGGCTCACACCTGTCATCCCAGCACTTGGGAGGCAGTGGCAGAAGGATTGCTGAGTTCGAGGCTTGCTTGGGCTACATAGTGAGTTCAGAGGCAGCCTGAACTACAAAGCAAGACCCTGTGTCAAAAAAAAAAAAAAAAGGAATATTACATGTAGAAATGTGCATCTCCCATTTTCTTGAATAAGTAGATACCTAATTCTGCCATTTTATGAATGACAGCTACAATTTAGAAAGAACAGGCAATTAAGATGGGCAGTCCCTGTGTTGTCTCTTTACAACAGCCCCATGGAGATCATTAATGCTTTCTCTACCTGATAAATGAGAAACTCAACCTTAGAAAGGTGAAGTAGTGTGCTCAAAGTGTCACAGCTGGTAAGCAGCAGAGTCCAAGCTTTCACTCTTCTATTATACTGTTTCCCAGGAATAAAGCTCCACCAGGAAAGTGGTGGCAGAGCTAAGGATTCAAATGGAACACTTCTCGGAGGCCAGGAGATGATTTGAATGCTAGGATTACATCCATACGCATGTAGGCTTTTCCTCAGGGCTGGGAGAAGAGGGTGATGCCTGGGTGTCTAAATACAGCATCCCCCCAAATGCCTCTTAGTGTTCTCTCTTAAGCAGTGTCTACAGCCTTCCCAGCTTAGATTTCTTCTCTACTCAAGCAATTATTGAGTTCTCTGTGCCTGGCGCCATTGTAGGCACTTGAGTTGCAGTAGTGGGAAACAAACATCTTGGCACCTTAGGCACTTACAAAGGTGTACAAAATATAAATAGAGCCAGGTGATACAGTACACACATGTAATCTTTGCTCATGGGAGGCCGAGATGAAGGATTGTGAGTTTCAGGCCAGCCTGGGCTACATAGCAAGTTCAGGCCAGGCTGTAATATAGCAAGACCCCACTGAAAGAAAGGGGGGAAAGAAGGAAGGAAGGAAGGAAGGAAGGAAGGAAGGAAGGAAGGAAGGAAGGAAGGAAGGAAGGAAGGAAGGAAGGAAGGAAAGAAAGGGGAGGAAGGGACGAGAAAAGAAAAAGGAAGATGGAGGAGGAGGAAAGAACCAAAGTAGAGGAAGAGAGAAAGAAGGAAGAGGCAGGTTTGTGGCTGGGTACAAATGAGCTCGGGAGGGGAAATCTAGAAGGGAGAGATGCAGCACATGTGTGCAGGGCCCAAATTATGGCTGAAGCCCATCTCCAGCGAAGAGATGATTGCTATTTTTGCTCCAGGGCACTCAGTGAGCAGACACTGGGCGGGGGGGGCTTCCTCTGGGATACTGCAAGCTCCCAGGTGCAGGAGCTTCTTGCTGCTTGCAGTGCTTGTCCAAAGAAGGCCTGCTAGATTTGCTTTAGGAAAGTATACAGCTGTCCTACTTGCAATCCCACCTAGTCACCTAGCTCCTTTCTCGGCAATCTCAGAGTCTAACAAGGTTATGATACAGTGTAACATACTGAGCTAGGGATGTGGCTCAGGTAGAGCATGTACATTTAGTGTGTTCAAGGATATGAGTGATCCTCACCACTGCAAAACATAACATACATCATATACTACAGTTCTATATTATATATGAAAAGGATGAGCCGGGTGCAGTGGCACACACTGTAATACCAGCACAGTAAGTTTAGAAAGCTGAAGTAGGAAGATTACAAATTCAAGGTCATCCTGGGCAACCTACTGATACTTTGTGTCAAAATTTAAAAATTTAAAAGGTCTGGGGACAGGCCGAGGATTTAGCTCAATGGTTCTGGCGTCTGCCTGGCAAGCACAAGGTCCTGAGTTTGATCCCCAGTACCATATACCACAACGGTGGCTCATGTCTGTAATCCTACCACTCGGGAGGCAGAGGCAGGAGGATTGCTGTGAGTTTGAGGCTTTCCTGGGCTACATAGTGAGTTCAGGGCCAGCCTGAACTACTAAGACAGATCCTATTTAAAAAAAAAAAAAAAGTCTGGGGATGTAGCTGAGTGGTAAGGGAGGCTGTGAGCTGCATCCTTGGTACAGACAGAGGTGCGAGCCCAACAGGAGTTCCTGCAGAAGAATCTCAGAGTGTAGAACTCCACAGAGTGAGCCCCACTGAGGAGATAGCTGTGAAGGGGCTTGACAGAGGCGCAGGGTTTGCTGGACTGAAAATTTATGGAATTGGAAACTTGTGACATGCACATCATATTTCAAGAACACCTTCACAAAGCCTTTTAGGGAGACCTGTGGGCCCCAGTCATGTTAGGACTGGGAGTAGAAAACTGAATTCGGAAAGTTTTCACCTTCTCCCCATTCTTCTGCCTTTCACTATTTCCTTTCAGCCTCACTGAACTTTACCTTTTTGTTTAATCCCTGAGAATTCAGTATGTGCTGATTAAAACACTCATTTTGTATCTCAGCCTTTTTGTGTGTGTGCTGAAGATAGTACCCTGGGGCTTTGCACAGACTGTGACCCCACCCTTTCTATTTTTATATTTACTAGTTTGATACAGGATCTTGCTAAATCGCTAAATTGCCTGCGATGAGTGGATCTTTTGAGCCTCCTGCTTCGGCCTTGGAGTGCTGCGATTACAGGTGGGCTCCACAAGCTTTTAGGGTTTTTAAATTTTTTTTTTTTAAACTCTTTCTCCGTTTCCCAGGCCGATCTTGAATTCCTGTGATTCCTGAGCTCAAGCGACCGTCCTTCTGACCGCTCAGGGACTGCAGACCACTGCCCTCGGGTTAGTTCAGATGCTGAAAATTGGCAGGTGTGGGGGTGCAAGCTCCCAACTCCAGCACGGAGAGGCTGCGGCAGAATTGCCAGCCAGGGATATAGAGAGTTAGAGGCCACAGTGGAGTACATAGTGAGGCCGTCTAAACAAACGAACGAACAAACGAACGATCGAATCAATGAATGGAGGGGTCCTCTCAGAATCAAGGATTTATGTGTGTGTGTGCTGGGACTGGAACCGCGGGGAACTTCTGTGGCTGAGACGTGCTCTAAACAAAACTTAAGAAGCACGAAGCTAAAACCACCATAGTGGAAAGCTTGAATGTTAACTGAGGGAAGCACGGGGAGATGTGGCCCGGAACTCCGCCAAAATTCACCGCAGTCCGCGGGGCGGCGGAACTTCCGGGATAGCTGTTTCTCAAAGGGCCGCCCGGAGCCCCAGGCGCACCAACCAGCTCGAGGCGCATTCATGCGCATTTCCCGACGGAAGCCGGCGCGGGCCAGGTCCGAACGCGAAGCTCCGCGCTTTGCAGCGGCGCTCAGTTCGGCAGGGATGGAGGGGTTTCGCGGCAGTGCCCTACAGTAAGCACTCATTGGTTTCCGTGAGCACCAGTCGGAGAGTTGCTCTCTCGCCAAGATTGTCCCCGCGCGACCACTGAGCCCCGGGCGCGCGAAGTCCAAAGCAGTGGGTGAGAGTTCACTGCTGTTGTCCCCGGTTGGGCAACCGAGACCCAGGTTGCAGTCTTGGAACAAACCGGGTAGCTAGTCTGCTCCCTAGGCTGCAGGGCCAGACGGGCAGCTGGGGCCTCGGGAGCCTGCTCAAAAACAATGGCGCCCGTCCCTGTCGCCTGCCCTCCCTCCATAGTGTGGCCCAGTTTCCTCTGAAGTGGGAGGCTCCTTTCCATCCGCTGTGTACATGGCGTCTGTAGGAATCCCAGCTTTAGCCATCCTTTGATGGATCTGGTAGACGTCTTAAAACTAGAAGGTATAGCTCTAAAGTAGCAGGCTCTGCCACAACTTCTTTATTTCATGGTCAGCGGAAGGAATCAACAAGCTAACAGCTTGAGGGCTTTGTTTGCAATGACCCCTCCACACCATTCTGTCCTTGCCCTGCATGCCCACACACTCACACTCACCCTACACAAAGGTCAAACCTCAGACAGGAAACAGTTTGATCAGTAAGGACACACATGGAAACATGGCCTTCTGGTCTTGATGCATCCCTGGCCCCATCTAGTCCCACATTAACCCAGACAGTAGCTCTCTGCCAATGTCCACCAGGACCTGGCGTGGCATCAAGGCTGGAAGGCTAGTGTTCCTCCTGCTATCTCTGGTCTGTCAGGGCATGTCAGAATCCTCAGGGGTACACAGGTCTGGTTCCTGTGCAAGAGTGCTGCTCTTCCTGCCTGAGACTATGTCCTGTGATACGACTGTCCACTCACCTTTCTCTAGAACAGTGATTAACACACCTCTCCATCATTTTGGAATCTCAAATTCCACAGGTTCCTTTGCTGCCCTTCTCAGGCCAAACCTTGGTCTCTGCGGCAGGGCTAAAAGGGGAGGATTGAACCCAGAAAATACTGAGCTACACCCCAGCCCTTTCAGTTTCTTGTAAATTGCCCAGACTGGCCTCATATTCCTGCCTCAGCCTCTTAAGTAGATGGGATTACAGGTGTGAGCCACCCCACCTCACCAAGGGTGCAATTTTTGTGTTTTTTTTGAGAGAGAGGGTCTTGCTATGTAGTTCAGGCTGGTCTCGGATTTGTGATGATGCTTCTGCCTCACCTCCTGGGTGCTGGGATTACAGGTGTCTGCTACAAGGCCCAGCAGGTCAATTTTTTTTTTTTTTTTTTTTTTTGCTTTTTTGAGACAGGGTCTCGCTTTGTAGTTCAGGCTGGCCCTGAGCTCACTATGGTGCCCAGGCAAGCCGCTGCGAACTCAGCAATCCTCCTGTCTCTGCCTCCCAAGTGCTGGGATTACAGGCCTGAGCCACCACATCCGGCATTGTAGTATGTGGTGTTGATTGTTGGTGGGCGTGTCTCCACACCCAGCATAATATGTGGTTACCGGGGATCAAACTCAGGACCTTGCGCTTTCGAGGCAGGCGCCGGAACCACTGAGCTAACCCTCCGGCCCCCAGCAGGTCAATTCTTAATAAACAATAGGCAGCAGGAATAGTATATTTAAAGACCCTCAGGCTAAGGCCAGTTTCTTTTTTCAACAAGTACGGATTTATTTATTTATAGACAGAATCTCAATTTGTAGTTCAGGCTGGCCCTGAGCTTACTATGTAGTCCAGGCAAGCCTCCAACTCAGTAATTCCCCTGCCTCTGCCTCCCGAGTGCTGGGATGACTAACATGAACTACCACACCCAGCACTGTAGTGTATGGTACTGATTGCTGGTGGTAAATTAAAATTTATTGAATGTCTGCTGTATGCCAAGCAGTGTTCTAGAAGCTGGGGTTCAGCCCACACCAGAAAGGTCCTGACGTTTTGACAGGATGGTTATCTGAGTGTCATGGTCACGGTCTCCAGTCTCTATTCATACCTCTCTCCCGGGTGTTTCCACCCCCCACCTCCCCCCAACATTCCCAAGCCCTTTCTTGCTGCTCCAGCAGCAGACCTCCCTTTGTCTCCTGGGCCTTTTACCCACCCTGAACCCTTCACTCCAGTCCCACAGGCGACTCCTCCTTGAGGGGCCTCAAGACCAGGTGCCCACGCTGGTGCTTAATGCGGGCAGAGCTGTCCCCAAAGCCCTTGCCGCACTCTGCACACTTGTATGGCTTCTCCCCAGTGTGTGTACGCCTATGTTTGACCAGGTCTGAGCTCCGAGGAAACTCCTTCCCGCAAAACCCGCATACATGGAGCTGGCTGGGTACAGAGGGCTGAGTGCGAACCAGGGCCCGAGGGGCTGTGGGTGCCAGGCCAGGAGGGTTTCGTGGTCGCAGGAGGGTAGATGGTGGTGGCCGAGTGCGTTCACCACGGTGGGTGCGCAGGTGCTTGACCCGGGCAGAGCTGTCGGCAAAGCCCTTGCCACACTCGGGGCACAGGTAGGGCTTCTCTCCTGTGTGTACGCGGTGGTGCTTGACCAGGTCAGAACTGCGGCGGAAGCCCTTCCCACATTCGGGACACTTGTGGGGCTTATCACCTGTGGCCAGTGGGGGTGGTGGCTCACCAGGCTGTGGGCCCCCAGGTTCCGGCTCCAAGCCTGGCAGGCCAAAAGGGCCATCACCCGAGCGTGAAGGACTTCGGGGAGTCAGCGGGGGGCTGGTGGCCAGAGGAGGTGGAGGGGGGCTAGGGATTAGGGGGGTGATGGGGTGGCTGGGAAACCCAAAGGCCTGGGGCTGCATGTGCGTGAGCCGGTGGCGGAGAAGGGTAGAGCTGAGGCTGAAGGTGCGGGTACACTCTGGGCAGGCGTGCGGCCGCTCCCCACTGTGCGTGCGCAGGTGCTTGACCCGGGCAGAGCTGTCAGCGAAGCCCTTGCCACACTCTGGGCATAGGTAGGGCTTCTCCCCCGTGTGCACACGCAGGTGCTTCACCAGGTCAGAGCCTCTGGCGAACTCCTTTCCACACACGTCACAGCCGAAGGGTTTGGGCCCCAGGTGACTACGCTGGTGGCTCAGGAGGCTACAGCTGAGCACAAACCTTTTGCCACAGTCAGGGCAGATATATGGCTTGTCCTGGTCATTGGGTCCCTGTTCAGTTGCTGTGGCTGCCCGAGAGGTCTGCTTTCGAGACACCACTGGCCGGGGGGGCTGTTCCCCTCGGTGTGTCCGCTGATGCTTTATTCGCGCAGAGCTGTCACCAAAGCCCTTGCCACAGATGCCACACTTGTAGGGCTTTTCCCCCGTGTGAGTCCGCTGGTGTTTCACCAGGTCAGAACTCTGCCGAAAGCTCTTGCCACACTCACCACAGATAGTGGGGCGTTCACCAGCAGGGATCCGAGGTCGAGGAATCTTTGGAGGGCCCTGGGCTGGTGGCCGGGCTCGGTAGGGCTTCTCGCCACTGTGAGTTCGCTGGTGTTTGATTCGAGCTGAGCTGTCCCCAAAGCCCTTGCCACAAACGCCACACTTGTAAGGTTTCTCCCCAGTGTGAGTCCGCTGATGTTTTACCAGGTCTGACATCTGCCGGAAGCTCTTGCCACATTCCCCACACACTGCAGTGCGCTCAGTGCTAGCCTGGCCCCAGCGTGGTTCACTCAGGACCCGTGGCCCTTGGTTCTGAGGCTGAGCCTTTCCCAGCCCCTCTCTCTGGACCCATAAATCATCCCAGGTCTGGATGCCTTCAGCTTTGAGAGAGTCACTTCCTACTTCCTGACCTGGGGCTAGATCTGCCTCTCCCTTGAACCGCAAATCCTCCTCATCATGCAGGGTATGTTCAAAGTCATTTGGCTGAGAAAGCTCCACATTCTCGCTTCCTAGACCTGGGGAAAGAAAATGAGATTGTAGACCTCTACCTCTCGTTCAGGCTTTATCTCTTTCTATTGGTGTATATTTGTTTTCTGGTTTTTGAGACAGGGTCGATATGTCATTCAGGTTGGCCTCAAATGTGCAGCGGTCATACTGCCTCAGCCTAAATGCTGGGATTACAGCTGTGCACCAGCATGCCTGGCACCTTTTGGTGTATATTTGGTGCAAGGGATAAAACTGAGGGCCTAGCATGCTCTAGGCTCTACCACCAGCTACAAGCCCGGCCCCCAGCCCTTTAGCCTGTCTTTGATAATAATCCCTTCTGAGACTTCCTTGCAAACATGTGGCCTCAAGGAGCTCTTGTTCTTTTCTGAACTTCTGGAGCACTTATTGTGAATACTGTTCAGTAATAATAACAACAACAACTTCATTTTACTATACCCTTAATATATGCCAATCATTAAACAAAGCAATACTGAATCAAAACAAATAATTTAGGGGAAAGCACTGTTAATACTCTCATTTTACAATCACAGAGATGCCTAGAATTTAGGTCATTTGCTCAAATTTCTAATAGAAAGTAGCAAAGTCAGATTTCTAACTCTGGTTTGATACCCAAACCTGTGTTAACCACTTCATTGCAGTGTCTGTATCTGGAAAACCCGGGATTCACTCTTTCTGTTATTATACTAGCTATTGTGTGTTTATTTCGGTCATTCTGTGTTTATCTGTCTGTACTCACACCTACCCAAGATGTTTAGAGGTGGTAGGAGAGATGATAAAGTATCAATAATTGCAACTGTGAATTAGGGACACCTGTGCTGTGTCACAAGCACTAGGAGATGAGATAGAGATAGGCAATGGCAGCAGAGCAAAAGGAAAATCATTGAGTAGAATGAAAAAACTGAGAGGGTTGTTCCAACTAGTCTGAGCATGCAAGGTTTGGACGGAGTAGCAGGCTAAGGAAGACAGGTCTTTGTTTTGTTTTCTGATCTGGAGATTGAACCCAGCGCCTTCACACTAAACTACATTCCCAACCCTTTTAAAACATCTTTAAACCTAGAGACAAAGTCTTGATAAATCACTATGTAGCACTTTGAAATCGAGGCGCGGTCTCCAACATTGACATCCTCCTGCCTCAGCGTCCCGGAAGCTGGGATTACAGGCATGCACTAGGCGCCCCGTCTGACAAAAGTAAAGCTTTTAGGTAGCAGTTACAAGGGAACTAGAGTAGGTTTCTGAGAAGAAATTAGATGTGGACTTAAGATTCCTCTGGCTACAGAATCAACACTGGGGAGCAAAGGGCAGAGGGAGGTTTTAGAAATTGTAATTGCTGAAAGACCCAATGAGGCCTGAAGTAGGGCAGAGGCAGAGGGTGGTGAAGACTGGCAGGGAGAGGAGAGTCCCTGAACATGCTCCTCAGAGCCTGGCGCTGAGCAGCGCTGCTCTATCCTGGCAGAGCTTGCGCCCCGTCTCACTCGACTTCCACCCGGCAGGCCCACCATCGGCGCCCCCGCCCAGCACCCCCTGCCCACTGCGCTCGGCCCTCACCTGTGCGGGCGCCTCTCAGCGGCTCCCTCCGCTCCGGCCCGCGGAGATCCGCGCCCCACGGCTCCACGGTGCGCTCTGTAGGCTCCACAGAGCGCTCCATCGCCGGCCCGCCGCCTGAGGCAAGGGACAGACACCTGCCCGGTCACACCGCCCAGCGACCCCACCGGCGCCGCTGCACCTGCTGCTCCGCCTCGCCCGCGCCGCTGGCCCTGCTCCCCTCGTCGGCCGCCTCCGGCCCCACTGCCCGGGACTCTGCGGAGCTCCTCGCTGGCTCCGGAACGCGGGCTCTGCGCCAGGTCCTAGGGGGCTCGGCCAGGCGTCCCGGGGGCGCCGCCGGGGGCGGGGCCGGGAAGCGGAAGCCGGGCGCGGGCCGCTCTAGGACGCGGGAGGACCCGCGTGCCCAGGCGGCCGCCGTATCGGCGGGAGCTAGGTGACCGGCGGGGGCGGCAGGGTCCGCTCTGAGCCGAGGACGCCGGTCCGGATTTGGTGGTGCGAGCCGAGCGCTTCCGGCTGCTGTCCGGCGGCGAGGCCCGGGAGCTTCAGGCCCTGCGGATCTCCGGGCCGGCTGGCCGCGGCCGGGCGAGACAAAGAGAAAGCGGCCAGAGACGGACCGGCAGAGGGTGGGAGAGGCCCAGGCAGACAAAGGGCGGCGGGGACCCAGACTGGGCGGGGCGCCGAGATCCGGAACAAAGCGCTGGTCGGAGAGGCCGAGGCGGGCGGGTGAGGTGGGGGCTGGGCTGCGGGTGCCAGGTAAGGGGTCCCGGGAACGGCGGGCGGCGGAAGCCCACGCCGCAGCCGCACAGACCCGGGCGGAACGGAGCAGGCCGGAGGAAAGACCACGGATTCGAGGACGCGCAGGCCGAAAGACGAACGACGGGGGGCCACCAAAACACGGGGACAAAAGCGTGGCCTCCGGAGACTAAAACAGATAAGAGGGAGATTGAAGCGGAGCGACAGGAGTAATAAAAGAGTTGAGGAATCTGGAAGGTCTCTGGAACCCCAGAGACCCGGGAACAAGACAGCAGTCAGTGGAAAAAGCATAGACAAAGAGACCGACACAAAGAGACTGCCAGAAACTGTAGGGACAGGTCCACAGCCCGACAAAGGCCAACTAACAAGGAAGCTGAAGAATTAGACCCTGTGTGCATACTGGTGGGGCTGTGATCTGCCCCTCCCCCAGCATGATACCGGGATCTTGGCTGCCTGGCTTTTCTGAGGTGCCTTGAGGCCCTCTGGCAGTGATGGAGAGGGTGACCTTCTTTGATATATTGATTCTAATAATTAGCACTTGAGTGGTTAGCACAGGAGTTAGTGAAAAAGGTTGATCATGAAACCAGAGGCAGTACGCATGTCTATAATCCTAGCTTCTTGGCAGGCTGAGGAAGGAGCATCACAGCAAATTCAAGGCCAGCCTGGGCTATATATAAGACCTTGTCTCAAAGAAAAAGAAAGAAATACTAAAAATTGGGGGTTTAGCTCCCTGGCACCTGAGCCTACCTGGCAAGTGCAAGCTCCTGAGTTCAATCCTGGGTTCCACAAAAAGGATGAATAAAAAGATCAAAATTCCTAATATTGAAAATTATGAAAGTAGCATTGGAAGTACTGAAATCTTAAGTGAGAACTCCTAAAATTATAATTCCAATTGACAAAAGAGTAGAGAAGCAAATTCTGGGGAAGACATTATTATTATTTTTGTTTGTGGTACTAGGGATGGAAACCAAGACCATCTCAATGAGCTATGTATCTCCATCCCAAATTTTGTGACAGAGTTTCCCTAAATTCCTAGATTATCCAGGCTGGGGTCAAACTGATAATCTTCCTGCCTCTCTACCCCAGAGTCCTGGCATTACATAGGTGCTTCCCCAGGTTTAGATACTGTTTTCTTTTGAGACATGAGGGTCCAGAACTGAACTCAGAAGATCAATCCTCCTGCATGATCCCACTGAGTTGCTGGGACTATGGGTGTACATAGCCTCACCCAATTTGAGAATAGTCTGGTTTGAGTTGTGTGCAGGGTAGTTACATCTTGTTGGGCAGAAGGAACATGACTGGCATAGTGATGGGCCCCCTATAATCTCTGCACTCTTGGAAGCTGAGACAGGAAGACTAAGCTTGAACCTGTCCTGGACAATTTAACAATTTAGGGAGACATAAAAATTAAAAAGGGCCAGGGATTTAGTTCAGTGGTTCCGGTGTCTGGCAAGCTCAAGGTCCTGAGCTAGATCTCTGGTACCACATACCACAATGGTGGGCATGGTGCCTCACACCTGTAATCCCAGCACTTGGAGCCAGAGGCATGAGGATTGCTGAGTTCGAGGCTTGCCTGGGCTATACAGTGAGCTCAAGGCCAGCCTGAACTACAAAGCGAGACTGTGACTCAATAAAAACAAAAGAAGAAAAAGAGGAAGAAGTCTAGCCAAATGTTGGCCCATTCCCATAATTCTAACACTGTGGGAGGCTGACACTGGAGGATCACAAGTTTGAGCTCAGCCTGAACAATTTACCAGTTCAGTGAGACCCTGTCTCAGAAAGACCTGGGAATGTAGTTCAAGACAAAGGTCTTGGGTTCAATCCGCAGTACAAGAAAGAAGGAAGGAAAGAAGAAGAAAGTGAGTCACATCCTCAGACACCATGGCTGATTTTATCTGTTTTCAAGAGATTTATGTTGCCTACTGATACGGGGGAGCAAGGTCTAGTTCCCAACCTGAAATGCAAGTTCGTGTTCTCCAAAGTCAAAGAATGAATTTTAGGAACAAACTAGGTTAGAGTAGGAAGATTTTTTTTTTTTTTTTTTGCTTTTTGGAGACAGGGTCTCGCTTTGTAGTTCAGGCTGGCCCTGAGCTCACTATGGTGCCCAGGCAAGCCGCCGCAAACTCAGCAATCCTCCTGTCTCTGCCTCCCGAGTGCTGGGATTACAGGCGTGAGCCACCACGTCCGGCATTGTGGTATGCGGTGGTATTGATTGTTGGTGGGCGTGCCTCCACGCCCAGCATTATATGTGGTCACCAGGGATCGAACTCAGGACCTTGCACGGCAGGCGCCGGAACCACTGAGCTAATCCTCCGGCCCAGAGTAGGAAGATTTTATTGAGAAAGAAAGGTTCTACCTAAGAAAAAAAGAAGGGGGAACCCAGAAAAATGGGTAACATGATCAACCTGTCTTCTCAGAGGGCTTTTATGGAGCAAAACCAAGAGGTGAAGCGGTACAAAATTACAGTCAAACAGTGACATTGCAAATACAGTCACTTAGGTAACATTGGTACAATTGAGAAATCACAAAATGGACAGAACCATGATCAACCAGTAAGATTACTACAGGTAGAGTTGCTTAGGCAATACTGACTAGATGAGGATCCAATGAGAAGTCATATAACAAGCATAGGGTCTTTAGTCAGGAGACTCTTCTAGGCCTTGACCCTCCACCCTAGGGATACCAATCGTCTTAGTGGGTGGGGCTGTTTTCTCCTTTGGTAATGTTGACTTTAAGTGAAGGTCCCCTTGACTGTGCCCCTTGTGGGCTTTTTTTTTTTTTGAGACAGGGTCTCGCTTTGTAGTTCAGGCTGGCCCTGAGCTCATTATGTAGCCCAGGCAAGCCGCCGGGAACTCAGCAATCCTCCTGTCTCTGCCTCCCGAGTGCTGGGATTACAAGCATGAGCCACCACGCCCACCTGGCACTGTGGTATGTGGTATTGATTGCTGGTGGGTGTGAGTCACCACGCCCAGCATTGTATGTGGTTACCGGTATCGAACTCAGGACCTTGCGCTTGCAAGGCAGGCGCTGGAACCACTGAGCTAAATCTCCGGCCCCCTTGTGGGCTTTTTGAGGGCCAGCCCTAAACTATCTATCTACCACATGTCTGACTAGCTTTCCTACCTGTAATATAACCACATCCAGTCTCCAAATTCAAGTTGTTTCTCACAGGGAAGAAGAGGAATCAACCTAAAAATGATAATGTAGTTGTGCATTTATTGCCACAGAAAGATGCAGAGAAAGCTGGGATGGTTGTGCACACCTGTAGTCCCAGTACTGAAGCAGGAGGATCATCGCAAGTTTGAAGCCAGTTTGGACTACATAATGAGATTCTGTCTAAAATAATAACAAAAGACCTAGGAATTTAGCTCAGTGGTGCCTTACCTGCCTCACAAATACAAGGTCCTCAATTCTATCCCAGTAGCAAAAATGGGAAAAGAGAAGAGAAGAAAAGAAAAAGACAAAAAGAAATACATAGAGAATTCTGGGCCTGGTGGGACAGGTCTATGACTCCTACTCTCTGGAACTAAACCAAGGTTGCTATGTGTTCAAGGCCAGTATGAACTACAAAGGGAAACCTTGTCTCAAAAGTTGATTTTAGGTGGGGCTGGAGGGTTAGCTCAGTGGTTCCAGTGACTGCCTCACAAGCACAAGGTCCTGAGTTCGATCCCCGGTAACCACATACAATGCTGGGCATGGAGACTCTTGCCCACCAGCAATCAATACCATGTACCACAGTGCTAGGCATGGTGGCTCACGCCTGTAATCCCAGCCCTCGGGAGGCAGAGACAGGAGGATTGCTGAGTTTGAGGCTTGCCTGGGCTTCATAGTGAGCTCAGAACCAGCCTGAACTACAAAGCGAGACCCTGTCTCAAAAAAAAAAAAAAAAAGTTGATTTTAGGGCCAGTGATTTAGCTCAGTGGTTCCAGAGTCTGCCTTGCAAGTGCAAGGTCCTGAGTTCGATCCCGAGTAACCACAAACTACAAACTCACACTCAACAGCAATCAGTACCACATACCACAATACCGGGCATGGTGGCTCACGCCTGTAATCCCAGCACTCAGGAGGCTGAGGCAGGAGGATTGCTGTGAGTTTGAGGGTTGCCTGGGGCTCATAGTAAACTCAGGGCCAACCTGAACTACAAAGGGAAACCCTGCCTCAAAAAAAAAAAAGTAGATTTTTTTTTTAAATGAGAGAAAGAACACAGGAAGTGACAAAACAAGTTTTCAAACAAAGTTATAGGAAAAACCTAGAAAGCTGAATTTGAAAATGGGTTAGTTCAGGACAGTGATACTAAACTGAAATTTTTTAATTATTTGCATTTCTTAGTACTTTATGAGAATGTTGGTTGGTTGCACAATAAATAGATGAGCATGCATGTTGTTTTTTTTTTCCTTCCTTTTCTGGTGGTGGCACTAGGGGTTGGACCCAGGCTGGTGTCCACACCAGGACTGATGTCCAACAACTCACTCTTTTTGGGGGCAGATGGTTTTCACCCTGCTATGCTCTCCCTGGGCCTTGTCTTTGCACAGAAGAGGACACACAGATGGTGCCCCCAACTCTCTCCTCCCTTCCTTCTTTCTTTCCTTCCTTCCTTTCTCTTTCTTTCTTCCTTCCTTTCTTTCTTTCCAGGAGTACTAGGAGTTGAACCCAGGGTCTTCTCACTGAACTACATCCCTAAGCCTCTTTCTTTTTATTCTGGGACATGGTCTCCCTAAGTCACTAAATTGCCCAGGCTGGGCTTGAGCTTGTGATTGTACTGCCTCAGCCTCCCAGAGGCCTAAGGTGACAGGTGTGCTCCACCAGGCCAGGCTTCCCCCTCTTTTTATAACATACTTGTTCTATTGGGTTGAGGCACCAAATTTATTTAATATATATATATATTTTTTTAAACAGGGTCTCGCTTTGTAGTTCAGGCTGGTCCTGAGCTCACTATGTAGCCCAGGCAAGCCTCCAACTCAGCAATCCTCCTGTCTCTGCCTCCTGAGTGCTGGGATTACAGGCATGAGCCACCATGCCCAGCATTGTGGGGTGTGGTACTGATTGCTGGTGGGCATGAGCCACCATGCCCAATATCATATCATTGTATGTGGTTATGGGGATCAAACCAGGGACCTTGCGCTTGCTAAGCAGGCAGTGGAACCACTGAGCTAAATCTCCGGCCATATTTAATCTTAATTTTACCTCCTGAAAGGCCCTGTCTCCTACAGTCACATTGGGGTTACAGCATCAACACATCAAAGGAGGGACAGATAGTTTAGTAGTAGTTGTAGTAGAAGATAAAGAGGAAGTAATATATAAAATCAAAACAAACAGAGAAAGAACTTGGGGCTGGGTGTTGTACTAACATGCCTTTCATCTCAGAAAACAGGGCAAAACAGATTCACTGCCTGACCTGAAAGCTGGTGGTCTTGTTGCTGCAACTGTCCTATGGCTCCTGGCCCACCCACAGCCTGGGGTCTCTTTCACCTCAGTTGGAGAGCTTCTCATACCTACTGCAGGGAGCAGCCAGCCAGCCTCCTCTCTGGCCGCATCCCAGCTCTCACCCTGCAGAGAGTGGAGGGGTTGTAGCTACTGCTGCAGGTGATGGGCAAGCAGTCAGTCAGGGGCAGAAGCCTGGGCCTTGCTGTGACTCCATGGCGGGAGCATGTTTCCTCCAGTGGCCACCCTCCTTTGCTGTATTCAACTTCCTGCTGCCAGGGGAAGTGGGCAGTGATTGCAGGTGTGGCGGCTGCTACCAGAGCCATGGTAAGACCTATACCAGGAACCCACAGCCCCCTTTCCTCAGCATCCCCACACCTGGGATGACCCAAAGCAGGTGCCCCAGCCTTCAGTCCAGGCAGTGGCAGTGCCAGGCCCTGCCTGCCACTCTCAGGAGCCTCAAGTTGCACCCTCACCCCACCTGCAGGACAGAGTATGTGGGTTTTGCGGCCCTCCCCAGCCAGCTGCACCACAAGTCTCTCAAGAAAGGGTTTGACTTCACTTTCATGGTGGCAGGTCTGGGGCTCTGAAGAGGATAGGAGTGGGGTGTCCTTGGGAGACCCTGGCCATCCCTCATCTGGCCTGTCCTGCCCATAGTGGATTTAGGGCTGGGGAAGTCCACACTCATCAACAGCTGTTCCTCACCAACCTCTATGAGGACAGACAGGTGCCAGGGCCCAGTGGTGAGTCCCCTACTCCCATCCTGTCAGGAGCTGCCCTCAGCCTCTTCTGGCCTCAGGCACCATACATTTCCTTCTCTCTGGGAACCCAAGGGCCATGGTTTCCTCCTTGGCAGAGAGGGTGAGGACCACTGTGATAATGGGGAGGGAAACTGTCCTGCTGGTACTGGAGGCTTCCTGATCTCCCCTCTCCCACAGTGCATTTGACACAGACATGGGCCATTGAGCCCTGGGGTGTGGAGTTAGAGGAAGCAAGGGTCAAGGTGCAGCTGACTTTGGTGAACATCCCTGGCTTTGGGGATGCCATGTACTGCTTGGACTGGTGAGGATGCTGGGAAGGAACAGGCCGGAGTGTCTCACAATGAGGGGCTCATCGGGGCCCAGACTCAGGACAGGGCTGGTTTGTCCTGGCTCCCTCATCCAACAGGGGGCACATGAGAGCACATGGCCTACATTGTACTTTGTGACATCCACGGTTCCCTCCAAGGCTTTGGTTGGAGCCAGAGGAAGTCCAGGGCACTGCAAGCCTGTCCCTTGCTCTGCCCTGGCCCTGGGATCTCTGATCACATCCTCTCCCTACAACCTAGCTGGCTGCCAGTGGTTCACTTCATCAAGGAACAGTTTGAGCAGTATCTCTGGGATGAAAGTGGCTTGAATAGGAAGAACATCCAGGATTCCTGAGTGCACTGCTGCCTCTATTTCATCTCACCCTTCGGTTTGGGGTTTGAGGCTGAACCCAAGGAAGGGTGCAGGGAAGGCCTGGGGGGGGCCTCTGCACTCTGATCTGACCCTGACTGACCTGTGGATATAGCCTCGGCCCTTGGATGTGGCCTTCCTCTGGGCCATGCATGAGAAAGTCAATGTCATCCCCATGATTGGCAAAGCCAATGCCCTGACGCCTATGGAAACCTAGGCTCTTAAGCAGAAGGTGTGGCTGTGATCTCTGAGCTTGACTCTAAGTGAAGCCAAAAGCTAGGACCAAAGCCAACTTGAGGTGGGATCTCATTATATGGTCCAGGCTGTCCTGGAACCTTCAGTTGTCCTGCCTTTGCCTCTGGAGTACTAGGGTTACAGGAGGTGCCTCTAAACCCAGCTTTTGGCTTGGCCTTTCGGGAGCATGAGGTGTTAGGCTGGACTATGAAGTTTCTAAGGAAAGTAGGCAGGAAGCTGCCACAGGTCACCATATCTGAAGGCTCAGAACAGGATAAGATATCCCAGACCTCATGGCATATGTCTGCAATCTGCATTCAGGAGGCTGAGGCAGGAGGATGGCCTGCCTGAATGACATAGTGAGATCCTGTATCAAAAAATAAACAAAAAAGGGGCTGGGGACTTAGCTCAGTAGTTCTGACACCCCTGACAAGTGCAAGGTCCCAACTTTGATCCATGGTAGAAAAAAAAGAAAGGAACAGAAGTGGACATGCAGACCAGGGGGTAAATGCTTGCCAGGTTGTCTACACAAGGCCATGGGCACTCTGGTTCTCACCTGCTCTGGCCCAGTTAGCTGAGGAGCCCCTCTCCTGTGGTCTGTCTGTCTCTCCTGTTCTCTATGCCTGTCTGGTCTGAGAGTTTTCTTCCTGGTTTCTCACATCTAGGCCTTCTGGCCACTCTGCAGGCCCATCTCTCACTCTGCCCATCCTCCCCCTTTATCCCTCATGCTGCCCATTAAACATCTGTGGCTCAGGGCCTTTTGTGATGGTATTGGGTATTGAACCCAGGATCTTCCCACTGAGCTACCTCCCAAGACTTTCATGTTTGAGACAAAGTCTTGCTAAATTCAAGTCAAATTTGAGAGCTTCCTGCTTCAGCCTCCCAGAGTGCTGAGATTACAGCCATGCGCACCTGTCTTTTCCACTCTGCATCTGTCCCCTCTGAGATTCGGAACCAGTTGAAGGAGGAGGAGATCAAGATCTACCAGTTCCCAGAATGTGACTCCGATGAAGATGAAGAGTTCAAGAGGCAGGATGCGAAGATAAAGGTGAGAGGCCACTGGGCTGAGGCGGAAGTGGGCAGGTTTCTGCTCCGGAAGCCAATGCCACCCTGCTCCTGCCTCCAGGGAAGTGTCCCTTTCGCAGTCGTGGGCTCCTGTGAGGTGGTCAGGGCCGCTGTGACAACGAGGCTGATGCAGGGCCACTGCTACCTCTGGGACACCATGAAGGGTAAGGCCAGGCATGGAGGGGGGGGCAAAGTGGGGGGGGCAGGCTGAGCTCAGCGGTGCAGCCAGGTGGGCCCAACACAGCCAGCTCCCTGCCGCTAATGGAGAACACATGTCACTGAGATTTCCGGAGCCAGAGCCGGAGCCGGAGCCTGAACCTGAGCTGTGTTCTGGTGCAGACCCATCTGTGCAACCTGAAGGAGGTGACGCAGAGTGGCTCTATGAGGGCTACCCAGCGCACTGCCTGTGGAGCCTGGCCTGTCTGGGGCCTGGGGCCAAGCCAGCCACAAGAGAGGGCCCCACTGAGCTGCCCGTTGCAGGCCAGCCACGCCGCCCAGCCCTTGGTTCCTGGCTCAAAGCGTGCGGTCTGCCCAGCCTTCACACGCGCCGCCTCCAGGCCCTCCAACATCCAGGCGGGCCTCGCTCACTGGCCTGTGAGGGCCTTGGACTCAGGATCGTCTTGCCTCAGCCTCCCTAGAAGGCGGAGGTGACAGGCGTGCGCCCTCGCCCGCCCACTTGGGCTCACGTGGACACAGCTGGCCTCTAACCTGCGCCTCTTCTCTGGCCACTCCCCAGCAGGCCCTCCCGCCAGAGCACCACCGAGATCCCGCTGCCCCCGCTAAGCTAACCCCAGCCAAGAAGGAGCTGATCTGCAAGAAGGACGAGGAGGTGAGCAGGCGCCTCTCTCCCACGCAAGCCCAGCCCAACCCCGCCAAACCACCGGCTTCTCCTGCAGCTGCGCCGCATACAGGAGGAGCTGGAGAGGGTGCAGGTGCAGGTGCGGGGGAGACAGGCCTGGGTGAGCCAGACATGCCCTGAAGCCTCAGGTCTCAGGCAGGGGACCGGGCCTGACCTTTCCTCAGGGGGCAGTGCCCTTCCCTCTTCCTCACCAATGAAACAGCTTCAACTGTCTCCTCTCAGGCTCTGAGTGAGGCTGGCGTGGTGGCACGCCAGTGCGAGGCTAAAGCAGGAGGGTTGACATGCCTTTGAGGCCAGCGTGGGCTACATAATGAGTTTAAGGGAGGCCTGAACTACATAGAGAGAGCCTGCCTCAAAAGACAAAAATAAAACAAACGAACAGTAAAAGAAATGTGGTGATGTTCAGTGTGAAGACCCTGAATTCAATACAGCAAAAAAGAAAATCAACCGGTTGTGGTGGCTCACGCCTGTCATCTCAACATTTGGGAGGCAGAGGCAGGAGGAGTGCTGTCAGTTTGAGGCTAGCCTGGGCTACATAGTGAGTTTAGGGCCAGCCTGAACTACAAAGCAAGACTCTGTCTCAAAAAACTAGGGGAAAAAAGTCATACTTAAGGTGTCGCTAATAAGAAACAAAAGGCCAGTTGAATTTTATTGGGACTCCTGGGGGGAAGCACTGAGGCCGAGCCGGTCCCCTACTCCTGGTCCTTGGCGTCGCCATGTGTGATGACGTAGCAGATGTTCTTGTAGTCCACGTTGCCGCCCACGTCTGGGGGGAAGGCAGCCCACATGTTCTTGATCTGGAGACGGACCTCGGGGTGTGAGACCTGTGCCAGGAGCCGGGCCCCGCCTCTCCCAGGCCCTCCCACTCACCTCCTCCGGGGTGAAGCGGTCGCACTGAGTGGTGAGCAGCTCTTCCAGGCTGTGGAAGGTCAGCATCCCATGAGTATGTGCTCCAGACTCCCGTCCCTGGGCCACGTCTGGCCTCCCTGACTCATCCTGGTCTCCCTGCTGGCCTGTGTGCTTTCCCATTCCCCAGAAGACATGACCCTATCGCCTCTTGCCTCTCCCTTACTTGGGCAGTGCCAGCATGCTTGGGAGTTGCCAGCTTTCTGCTGGGAGCAGCTGAGGGCTGACTTACAACTGCTTCTTGATGGTGCCCTTCCCCTCGGGGTCCAGGACCTTGAAGGCGCCAGTGATCACATCCTCGGGGTCGGCCCCTGGGGTCAGAGGACAGAGTGCCAAGCGTCCCGCAGTCTGGGAGGAGCAGCTGGGCCTGGGCCAAGGACAATGTACTCACCCTTGAGCTTCTCCCCGAACATGGTCAGGAAGACGGTGAAGTTGATGGGCCCACTGGCTTCTTTCATCATGGCATCCAGCTCCTCATTCTTCACATTCAGGCGACCTGGGGGGGCTGGGGCTGAGTCCTGGCCACGGCTGGGCTTTGCACTTTATTTCCTTCCGCCCACTTTCCAGAAGGGCCCTAATCGCCTGGTGAGAGAGCCCAGGCTCCTCCGACTCCCCACCCTCTCCCCCACTAGCCCTGGCCAGCAACCCACGGACGCACCCATGGCTGCGAATGTGTCCCGAAGGTCTTCCTTGTCGATGATGCCATCACGGTTCTGGTCAATCACAGTGAAGGCCTGTGGGTCAGGCCAGGGGAAGATGAGTCCCCTGGGCTGGGTTGGTTCAGGCCAGGAGGGACAATGCCTCAGAGGACTTCCCTCGTCCCCATCCAGGCAGGTCAGATTCTGGCCTGGGCCAGCTGTCTTCAGCAGCCCAAGCGGACAAATGGGGAGGGAGCAATACTAAACCCGGCCCCCACCCAACAGGTGCACATTCTGGGAGGCCCAGCCCCCTCGTGCCTCCTTGAACTCCTGGATCTGAGTCTGGTCGAACATGGAGAAGACGTTGGAGCTCCCGCCTTCGGCCGCTGCCCTCCTTTTGGCCTTCTTAGGTGCCTGGGATGAGGCCGAGAGCAGCAGTTAGACCCAGGGCTCATGGCAGTGGTCTGGCTTTCTGGGGCAGGATCTCATCATGGCTACCAGGCTGATCACACTTTCCTGGCACCAGTGACCTGCTCACCTCTCACCAGCTCTGAGTTCCTGTCCAGAAAGTGACTTGTGCCCTCCTTGGGGCTTCCTGAGTGCATCCCACAAAGGGGTGGTTTTGGTCCTGCTGCTCCCTTTGGAGCCCAGGCTCTGAGCATCTGGCCCTCCCGTCTACACCTCTACATTCTCCTGTACAAAACAGGGGGGTGGGAGTCCTCTGGGGGTCAGAGGACTTGGGGAAAGATGCTGCTGCTGTAGGGGGCCAGGTCCGGGGAGTGGAGCATCTGGAGAGATGACCCTTGAGTCCTTAAACTATCACTGTTTCCCTCTGGTGATACCGAGAAGGTAAGGAGTCATCTTGTTACCAGCTGCTGGCCTGGGACGCAGCTATGTGCCTGCACAGGGTGAGGCTCCAGAGTCTGAGGGCCTGGCCGGGTGGGGGTTCTCACTCACCATGTTGTAGGTCTCCTGGGAGGCAGTGGGTTCTACTGCAGAGAAGCAGAGTCAGCCCGGCACGGTTCCTCTGGGTTATATAGCCCTGCCCTAGGGAGCCCTCCACACACCATGGTAACCTTAGCCCTTGGGTGCCCACCCCAGATACCAAAATAGACCAGCCCAAGGCCGCTCCTTTCTTGGAGGGCCCACAGCAGCTGGAGCCCAGGGAGGGAAGAGGGAGTGGTCTGGGATGCTCAGCTCCTTAGGCAGGAATAGATGTTTGTTCTCCCAAAAGGGGGCTGAAATGTGTCAGGGTTCAGAGGGAGCATAAAGAGGGAGGAATAGACAGAGACAGAGAGATTAAATCTGAACCCACTGGGCATTTATCAAGCTCCTGTGGTGTGTCAGGCAATGTGCACAGCTTTGTAGGTTGACAAAGGCTGACGGGCTCATGTCCTACAACCCCTCTGGTGGCATCCACAGTGAAGAGTGTGTATGTGTGTCTGGTGGTGGTAGAGCTTAAAGACTGGAGAAAACCATACATGGAAGCTGGAGGACCAGGAAGTACTCCTATTTTCCCTTCAAGGAGGGGCCTTTTTTTTTTTTTTTTTTTTTTGAGACAGGGTCTCGCTTTGTAGTTTGGGCTGGCTCTGAGCTCACTATGTAGCCTACGCAAGCCTCAAACTCAGCAATCCTGTCTCTGCCTCCCGAGTGCTGGGATTACAGGCGTGAGCCACCACGCCCAGCATTGTGGTATGTGGTATTGACTGTTGGTAGGCATGAGTCTCCACGCCCAGCATTGTATGTGGTTTCCCGGGATCGAACTCTGGACCTTGCATGCTTGCAAGGCAGGCACCAGAACCACTGAGCTAATCCTCCAGCCCAAGGAGGGGCCATTTTGAGGAGAGATACCTCTGTGGTCTCAGACTTTCTACTTTAACCCCCAGACTTGCTTTCCTATATAAAGTGAAACAATCTTTATCCCACAGAAACTGCATTAGAATTAACAACTATGCCCTGCTTTGGTGGAACTTACGGTCTAGAGGTAGGGATGGGAATACATGCTGAAATGATGTCAGCTGCTCAGGAGCCCAGAAAGTACAGGGGTACAGTCATGTCTTACAGCAGGCCAGTGCGTGCAAGTTAGGTGAGGTAGAGCATCTAGACCAAGAGCAGACCTGCCTGGGTGAAGGCTGGACACAGGAAGGTCAGGTGTCCAGGTTGTCAAATCACGATGCAGCTGAAGGAGAGGGTGCAAGGGGTTGGTGACCAGACACTGAGAGTGGAAGCTGGAGCCCTAAGGACCTTGCAAAGGGTTAAAGGAGGACAATGACATGACCCAGTATGAGTCTAGATCACTTCCTGGGTACTGATGGGGAGGCCAGGCAGAGACACCAAGAGGGAAGCTAGCTCTTCATTCTGGGCCAGAGCCAGTGGAGCTGACTGTGACTTTGACATACCCTCCTGAGCCTCTAGGCCACAGTGCCACAGTCTCCTTCGTGTCACAGGAGTCTGGGGAAATAATGGCAGAGGAAGCCCTGAGTTAGCAAGAACCACCATCTCCTCCTTCTGCTCCCTCTAGGGCCTGCTGTCCTGAGAAAGGTTCCCCCTCCCTCCCCCCTCCTCCAGCTCCATGCCAATGCCTCTAAGACATTTTCTTTTCTGGGCACTGGGGCCCAGCCACCTGTTGTCTCCAAGAAGAGTGAAGGAGCCACCCTAAACTTAGCAGCTGCACTTGGCCTCCTGCACTGGCCCCTCCCTGACTCAGACGGTAGCTGTCTTGCCTTATATGGTTACTGTGGGGGTCCAGGCCAGGGAGGTGCCCACTGATTATTGAGTTCTGAGAGGAGAGAAGGACTGGGGGGGGTGTTCAGGGAGTTTGAGGAAAATGGAAGATGGGAAATTGGGAAGGAGATCAGACACTGAATGGACTTTCATGGGATGTGGGTTTCAGTTGGGAATGAAAACTCAAATAACTCAGAAACTGGAGGAGCTGGGAAAGAGCTAGGTTGGACTGAAATTTCAGATGGCAGGTGCTGTATGGAAGTCAGAATCCTCTAACCTTGGGGCTCAGGAGAATGGGAGTCACAGGGGGACCTCTAGAAGTTGGAAGGTGAGGGATGTGTTTGTGTAGTAAGGACAACCTAGGGGCCCATGAGAGTGGAGTCTAGGTTCTTAGCAGAAAATGAGAAGCACAGCTGGGCATGGTGACACATACCTGTTATCCCAGCACTCAGGAAGCAGAGGCAGGAGGACCATGGTGAATTCTGGGCTAGCCTGGGCTACATACTGAGTTCAGGGCCAGCCTGAACTCAGAGACCCTGTTTCAAAAGAGGGTGGGGGAGGGAGAGAGGGAGAGAGAGAGCAGCACAGGGAGCTGTGGTAATGAGGGGAGAGGGACTGATAGGATTTTATTCCCTCAAAGAATAAAAATACAGATTGGTATTCATGGTATTAATGATTCATGGGTTTGGGTTCTGGGATCCCCCACTAGGAGACAGGAGCCCTTGGAGGCGCAAGGTATGTGGAACTGGAGTTGGGGTTCTGGAGAGGAGCTCAGTTGAGGAGAGGCACTTAGGGCTTGAATTTTTTTTCAGGAAATGGGAAATCAAGGTACGCAACATTTGTGTGTGAGTGTGATACCAGGGATTGAACTTGAGTCCTTGTGCCAAGATAGGGGCAGTACCACTTGAGCTGAATCCCCGCCCAGGAAATGGGAGATGAAGAGAGAAGGGTAAGGGCCAGGGATGTAGCTCAGTGGTGCCCAACCTATTTGGCAAATGCAGCGTCCTGAATTAGTTTTCCCATACCAGAAAAGGGGGGGGGGAGAGTCTAGAGGATCTGAGTAAAGTCGAATTAGAGATAGTGAGGTCCATGGTACAGGATCAGGGAACATCTCGGGGTCCCACGGCCCATCAGAGGGGGACTCAGGAGCTGAAGGACTCAGGAATGGCACTCTTATTGTTAAGAGCTGTACTAATGCCCTAGGCCCTTTCTCTGCGCTGTCACCAACTGTCATCCCCTTCTGGTGCTTGTCTCCAGGAGTCACCGACTATCCCTGGGCTGGCATCGCCTGCTGGCAGCAGCCCTACCCCTTTGATTGCTACAATTGGTGGAGACAGCTAGCTATCTTCTTACTCTGTTGCCAAAGTATAGGAAAGCAATCATTGGCTGATTAGGTAAATTAATCGTAAATTTGGCCCGCCTCTTCCAAACTGTCATTCCTCCTTCCTCGGAGACCAAAGAATTCCTCCCTTCTTCCTATTGACTATAGATGCTGTCTGTCCCTGCTCGCCTGCTCCTTTTCTCATTGGTTCTTTTTCTAGCGTTTCTATTGGCCAGGAGCCTACAAGGCCCCGCCTTCCACTTACACAGTACCTGCCTTCCCCCCTTCCGCTGTCACTTACTTTTCAGCTGAACTTATTGGACAGAAGGTTCAGGTTCCCGCTTTTTTATTAGTTACCTCCTTCGTCCCGCCTCCTTACCTCACTCACCCTCGGATTAGTCTCATACCCCGCCGCCTTCCCCGTTTCTTTCCAGATTACCCACTCCTTTCCCGCCTCCAGCCCCACCCACCATCCCTTCGATTGGCAGGGACCCAGTTCCCTTTCTGCTATTATTCGTCCAAATCCTCAGACTAGGCGGGAGAGAAAAAGGGGCGCGAGGAGCCAGGCCTCGCGCAGGCGTGGAACGCTGAGACTCGGAGCCGCTCCACTGCGCTTGCGCAGGTGCGACGTCCGCCGCTGGCCCTAAGCGAGGGGGAGGGAGGGAGAGAGTGAGAGGGCGTGAGTGAGACCCCAGCGCGAGGCGCTCGACCCTAGGTCCGCTGCTGCCGGCGCACCGCCCCGCCCTGCCCGCGCCCTGCCGCGCCGCCCCGCCCCCGGCAGCCGCCGAGCCGCACCCTTCGCCCTCTCCCCTTCCGTGCACGGCTCGGGGTGCCTGAGGGGCGGCGCCTTCTGCGGCCTCCCCGGCAGGGGGATGTGAGGAGCCGCCCGCGGCCATGGAGACGGGCCCGGCGCCCCTGGTGGCCCCGCCACGCCGTCATGGCGCCCCCGCGGCCCCATCGCCGCCGCCCCGGAGCTCCCGGGCCGGGTCCATGGTGGTGGTGGCTCCAGGGCCGCCGGTGACCACAGCCACTTCGGCCCCCGTCACCCTAGCAACTCCGGGGGAGGCCCGGCCCGCCTGGAGTTCGGGGACGGTCCAGACCTCGGCCCCAGGCCCAGCCGTCACCGAGGGCAGCGATGTGAAGTCTCCGGATACCTCGTCCGAAACCCCGACGATGTATGTTGCTCCTGGCCCGGAGCCTCTCGCGCCGGCAGCGGTGGCCTCGGGGGCAAACTCTGCTACGACCGAGGAGGCGCGAACCTCTCCAGCCCCGGGACCCAGCACACCTGCCGGGACCCCTACCAAGAGCCCTTCCAGGACGGCTCCCGGAGCCTTGACCGCCAAACCCCCGCTCGCCCCCAAGCCAGGAGCCACAGCAGCTTCAGGAGTGACTGCATGGGCTGCAGCAGGACAGGTGACAAGCGGACATGGAGCTGCCACAGCCACATCAGCATCAGCAGCACAGGTACCCGAGGACCCCGCAGGGCCTGGCACGGGAGCTGCTGGGACGTGTGAGGCTCCGGTAGCTGTCGTGACAGTGACCCCAGCCCCGGAGCCCGCTGAGAACTCTCAGGACCTGGGCTCCACGTCTAGCCTAGGACCTGGCATCTCCGGGCCTCGCGGGCAGGCCCCGGACACTCTGAGCTACTTGGACTCCGTGAGCCTCATGTCTGGAACCTTGGAGTCCTTGGCGGATGATGTGAGCTCCATGGGCTCAGATTCAGAGATAAACGGGCTGGCCCTGCGCAAGACGGACAAGTATGGCTTCCTCGGAGGCAGCCAGTACTCGGGCAGCCTGTGAGTACCCTGGGGCACCTGGCAGCCCACTTTAGGGGGCCAAGTGAGGTTAGGGAGGGGGAAAGATACACGTCAGTCGGCCTCAGCTGCCCAACCACCTCCAAGTTTCCCGGGGATACTTAGAGGGAGCTTGGCCCTAGAGCGTCCTGGGGTTCTGTGGGGTTGACGTTTTAGTGAGAGTTTTGGACTAGAGATCAAGACGTCAGAGTTTAAGTCTCAGACCTTGCCTTTGTTGCATTGCGTGTCCTTGAGCTCGTGGTGTCCCCATTTTCATGTCTCAGTTTCGTCCTCCCTGAAAGGCTCAATGAGATGATCCTGAAGGCCATCCCAAGTCCTGATATTCAACTCCAGGTGCAGATAAAAAATTCCGGAAGGTTGATTGGGTAGGGGTTCTGGCTGAGACCTCAAGCAGAGCTGGCACCTTCCCACATATATAGTGGCAGGTCCAATAAAGCCAGTGGTACAGTTTGCATGTCTGCTGATGGAGGGGAGGACTCCTTGAGAGGCAGGCCGTTTTGTTTCCACTGAAGGAAAGGGGGTGGGGGAGGCTGCTTCCCCATTTCCTCATCTCCCCAGCCCAGTTTACTCTTTCCTAGTTCCCTCCAGGGACCTGAGTCACTCCTGAGGTGGGGGTGTGATTACCTCTGACTTCTTCCTTCCCTTTCTCTGGATCCTGCCCGTTGTTCTGTGCCCCTTTAACCTGCTGGTCAGTGTAGCATTGGCTGAGCACGCAGGTCAAGATCCTAGGTGTTGCTGAGGATAGTAATCCTTTCATGCAGTCCATCTAGAGGAAGACATGGATACTTCACAGTTGGTTTTAATACAGTGTCAGATTTAGCCTGGAGATCATCGCAGGGCTTTGTGAACACTTGGAAAAAGGAGTGTTTAGTCCATTGTGGCAATTCAGCTGAAGTTGATCACGTTTTGAGGAACGAATGGGATCTAGTCATTGCTGTGTATTGGCATGGGGGCCTGTCCTGTAGGAGGGTTTATAAGCTAACAAGAATCAGAAAACTTATTTCTGTGGTACTGGCTTTCACACAGCCCTTTTGTATTTTTTGAGACAGGGTCTTGCTCAGAATAGGCTGGAACTTGGCATTAGGGCAGACTCCTGCCTCAGCCTTCCGGAGTGCCAGACTTGCTGGTGTGTACGTACCACCATGCCCAATTTAGAACTTTTTTTTTTCCCAGCTTAGAACTTTTGATTGAGTACCAGCATTCATGGTCTTTAGTTTGACCCAGGTGCCTTCCTGGGCCTTTCCAGTATTAATGTTTATTAATGAAGAAGCAGTTGAGTGAAATAGTCCCTCAAATAATCTGCTGCTGTGTGTCAGTAGATTTTCCTCAGTACCACATTGCCCAAAAAAATGTGGGTGGAACTCAGTTTTAGAGTCTTTTCTTATGTGCTGAGGAGCTGTGCTGGGTGCTGTTTCTCTATTTTGTAATTTTGTTGCTAAAATTTGTTTTCACACCAAAAGCATCTACTTCTGCACAGGGCTGACTGACTTTTTGCAGCTCCCTGCTGTCAACAGGGTGAAGTCCAAGTATGTTAACCTGCCCACAGGCTCCTTATTGTCCAGCTGTGCTAGTCTCTGGTCTAATTTCCTGCCACTTGTCACCAGCCAGTCAGTACTGCTTTCCTGCTGAACTAGTCATAGTTATCCTTTAATATTTAGGCCTATCCCACCTGCCAGGAATGTGTTTCTCCTTCTTTGCTTGCTAGGTCTTTTTTCTTTTTTTTCAGAGACAGGGTCTTGCTTTGTTGTTCAGGCTGGTCCTGAGCTCACTATGTAGGCCAGGCTGGCCTCAAACTCATGGCAATCTTGCCTCTGCCTCCCGAGTGCTGGGACTGCCCCACTCCAATAATAGGCCTCCTGAGTGCATTTTTTTTTTTTTGAGACATAGTCTCCCTTTATCAGTGGAGCTGAATCTATGGTACATATATGCCTGTTATCACTGAAAGTTCTAAAAGGTTTGGCATTCCAGGCTGAGGTTGGACTCACTGGTTAGCCCAAGTTGGCCTTAAATTTCTGATGATCCTCTTGCCTCAGCCTTCTGAGTGCTGAGATTAAGAGAATGCACCACCACACCCAGACTTCTGTGCATTTTTTGTCATTGGATTTCCTGTACCAGATTGCAGTTACCTCTCCATAGGCCATGACACACTTGAAGGCCTTCTCAGCTCTTAGTTGAAACTGACTTATGATAGAAATTAATGAGAGCTGAGAGGTGGCATCTCTGTTTAAAGAGATTTTATTTTATTTGGCCTCCTCCCCATACCAGGGATCAAACTCATTTACCTTGTGCTTGCCGGGCAAGTGGGGAACCACTGACTGGCCCCCTAAAGAGCTTGAAAACACAAAAAGATATTTAATGAGTCCCTTCTGTTTAACAGTCCTTTATATACATCTTCTCAAAGGTCATCTTAGGGCCAGAGATTTAGCTCATTGGTTCCAGCGCCTGCCTCGCAAGCGCAAGGCCCTGAGTTCAATCCCTGGTAACCACATACAGTGCTGGGCATGGTGACTCACATCCACCAGCAATCAATACCACATACCACAGTGGGGGGGGTAGAGGGGCATGGTGGCTCACGCCTGTATCCTAGCACTCAGGAGGCAGAGACAGGAGGATTGCTGAGTTGGAGGCTTGCCTGGGCTCCGTAGTGAGCTCAGGGAAGTGAGACCCTGTCTCAAAAAAAAAAAGTCATCTTAACTTTGTAGGTGATTATTCCATCTTACAGGTGAGGAAGACACTTAACACTCACTAAGATGTCCCAGCTTTTGAGGGACATAAGGAGGATTTGAGCTTCGATCTTTCTGATCTCTAAAGCCCAAACTTTTCCATTTTACTTGCCTCCTGGTGCTGGCTTCTTCAAATAACTGTTTCAAGACAGATGGGCACCCTGGAACATGAAGCTCTGACAGAAGGTGGGCAAATGGGGCAAGAACTTCTTTTCTTGGGAATGTGAGGATATTTCAGGGAGGAGGTGGTAGAAGAAATCCCAGATGGTCCACAGGATCTCGGTTGTTCCTCAGGAGACAGAAGTACATTTGTTATGCATTTTATTTGATGGATAAAACCTGCTATTATATACTGAGCCCCTATTTTTTAATGTTTTTATATAATTCCTTGACATAATGTGTTCAAGTAATTGTTATTTTCCACTTTACAAACACAATTGAAGCTTAGAAAAATTAAGTGGCTTGCCCAAGGTCATGCAGTGAATAAATGGTTAAGCTAGGACTTGGATCCATGTTTAGCGTAAGATGTGTTTTTTTCTTGTTGTTCAGAGTCTTGCTCTGTAGTTTAGACTAGCCTTGAACTCATTATGGAGCCTAGGCTGGCCTAGAATTGTGGTGATGCTCTTGCTTCAGCTTCCTGAGTGTTAGGATTACAGGTATGTGCTCCCACACCTGGCAAAATGTGACTGCTTAATGTTCTGTACTTGCTTCCCAAATTTGGATACTTCAGCCAGGTGTGGTAGCACACACCTGTAATCCCCACACTTTTGAGGCTGAGGCAGGAGGATCTCTGTGAGTTCAAGGCCAGTCTGAAATATATAATAAGACTTTGTCTCAGAACCAAAACAAAAAAAAAACACCTTTGGATCTGTCAGAAGTGGGACTTGAACATGGCCTCTGTTTAGAGATCCAACAGGGAAGGAAGCCTTTTCAGGGTGATGAAAAGAACCTCAAAAAGCCTTGGCTAAGGGCAGACATTCTGATGTTTGGAAGCTCACAAAATGTCCACTTTGTCATTTGAGCCTGGGATGGTGGCTTGCTCAGCTCCACAGGCAACCCAGGTTTTATGCTGCTGCTACTGACCCTTTGCCTGCTCCCCCATCCTGCAGAGAGAGCTCCATTCCAGTGGATGTGGCTCGGCAGCGGGAGCTCAAGTGGCTGGAGATGTTCAATCACTGGGAGAAGTGGCTGTCACGACGTTTCCAGAAGGTTTGTGAGGGTGGTGGCTGGGCAATGTAAGGGTGGAGGGAGGTGCACGTGTTCTGGGGAAACCCAGGAGGTGGACAGATGTGATCTTCCCTCTGGGCTGCATGGGGAAGAGGTGGTCTGTAGGCCCAAGTCCAGTGGAGTCCATTGTGGCATGTGAAGAGAGCATCTTGGAGAGCCAGGGAGTGCTGGGGAAAGCCCAGGGCTTGTGCCAGCTCTGATGCTGCCTGTGTGGCTGCCACTGTCCCTTAGGTGAAGCTGCGCTGCCGGAAGGGGATCCCCTCATCCCTCAGAGCCAAGGCCTGGCAGTACTTGTCTAATAGCAAGGAACTTCTGGAACAAAATCCTGGCAAGTTTGAGGTGCGAGGCTTCCCAGTGTGGGGGTATGGCCATGTCTATGTAAAAAATGTCAGTTCCTTCAGGTCTTGAGATGATTCTTGCTGTTCCACTTCAGGAGCTAGAACGGGCTCCTGGGGACCCCAAGTGGCTGGATGTGATTGAGAAGGATCTGCACCGCCAGTTCCCCTTCCACGAGATGTTTGCTGCTCGAGGAGGGCATGGGTAAGGCGACCTGACTGTAAGTTAGTCAGAAAAGGTTTCTTGAAGCTTCCAGGTAGATGCATGCTGGTTTTCTTTTGAGACAGGGTCTCACTTTGTAGTTCAGGCTGGCTCTGAGCTCACCATGTAGTCCAGGCAAGCCTCGAACTCAGCAATCCTCCTGTCTCTGCCTCCCGAGTGCTGGGACCACAGGTGTGAGCCACCATGCCCGGCACTGTGGCATGTGGCATTGATTGCTGGTAGGTGTGAGTCTCCACGCCCAGCATTGCATGTGGTTACTGGGGGGATGAACTCAGGACCTTGAACTTGTGAGGCAGGCACCAGAACCACTGAGCTAACCCTCAGGCCCTGTTTTTGTTTTTTTAAAGAGATAGCGTCTTGCTTTTTTGTTCAGGCTGGCCTTGAGCTAACAGTGATCCTCCTGCCTCAGCCTCCCAAGTGTTGACATAAGCGTGTGCTACTATGCCTGTCAGGAGGGCAATCTTTAATGGATTTGAATCTGGTTTTGTGCATAGGTGCCTTAAAGGTTCATGAAGACAATTCATTTCCGCTGGCCTTTGAAGAACAGATAGGAGCTGGGCTAGGTTTTTTGCCTAAGAGGTTATAGGACTGGTGTCTGGGTAGTTAGATTCGATAGAGTTGAAGTCAGAAAGGAAGTTTTAAGGCCAGATTACTAAGAGCCGAATTCTTTTTTTTTTTTTTTTTTTTTTGAGACAGGGTCTCGCTTTGTAGTTCAGGCTGGCCCTGAGCTCACTATGGTGCCCAGGCAAGCTGCCGCAAACTCAGCAAATCCTCCTGTCTCTGCCTCCCAAGTGCTGGTTTTACAGGTGTGAGCCACCATGCCTGGCATTGTGGTATGCGGTGTTGATTGTTGGTGGGCTGAGTCTCCACGCCCAGCATTATATGTGGTCACCGGGGATCGAACTCAGAACCTTGTGCTTGCTAGGCAGGCGCCGGAACCACTGAGCTAACCCTCCGGCCCAAGAGCTGTATTCTTAAGTGCTGTGCTAGGGCATTTGGGGTTTTGTTGTGGGGGTGTTTCCCCATGCAGTGTGTACCACACCCCAGCAGTGTGCAAAGTGGTCTTAAGTGGTTTTCAGGTGGATTTTTTCTCTTCAACATTAGGGGTCGAATCCAGGCTTTTCCCATGTAGCATGTCGGTGGCTGCCACTGGTACATGTCCTTATTTTATTTTATTTTATTTTTTTGTAGAACCAGGGATTGAACTCAGGCCCTTGTGTGTCCAAGGTTGGCATGGTACCCCTTGAGCTAAATCCCTAGCTCTCATGCCCTTATATTTATTTTAAGATAGGGTCTTGTTGAGTTGTACAGCCTGGCCTCAAACTTGTGATCCTCCTTCCCAGTGGTAGGTTCACCTTTTTTTTTTTTTTTTTTTTGAGACAGGGTCTTGCTTTGTAGTTCAGGCTGGCCCTGAGCTCACTATGTAGCCCAGGCAAGCCTCGAACTCAGCAATCCTCCTGTCTTTGCCTCCTGAGTGCTGGGATTACAGGCATGAGCCACCACGCCCGGCAGGTTCACTTTTTTTTTTGAGCCAGGGTCTTGCTTTGTAGTTCAGGCTGGTCCTGAGCTTACTATGGAGCCCAGGCAAGCCTCGAACTCAGCAGTCCTCATGCCTCTGCCTCTTGAGTGCTGGGATTACAGGCGTGAGCCACCACGCCTGGCACTGTGGTATGTGGTACTGATTGCTGGTGGGCGTGAGTCACCACACCTGGCATTGTGGCATGTAGTTACCAGGGATGGAACCAGAGACCTTGTTCTTGCTAGGCAGCTGCCAGTACCAGTAAGCTAAATCTCTGGCCCAGTAAGTTCACTATTTAACAAATAGTTGAGTACCTGCTCTCCATCAGACATTATATTTGTAGATGTCAGTGGTGAACAAAGACACAAAGTCTTATCCTCCTGGGGTTTCAATATTACAGTTCAGTGAGAAAGAAAACACATCAGATAAAGAAGAAAAGGGGGTCCGGAGGGTTAGCTCAGTGGTTCTGGTGCCTGCCTCGCAAGCGCAAGGTCCTGAGTTCGATCCCTGGTAACCACATAGAATGCTGGGTGTGGAGACTCACGCCCACCAACAATCTATACCACATACCACAGTGCCGGGTGGCTCACGCCTGTAATCCCAGCACTCGGGAGGCAGAGGCAGGAGGATTGCTGAGTTTGCGGCGGCTTGCCTGGGCACCATAGTGAGCTCAGGGCCAGCCTGAATTACAAAGTGAGACCCTGTCTCAAAAAGCAAAAAAAAAAAAAAAGAAGAAGAAGAAGAAAAGGGTACCATATGTGAGACATTGGTCTTAGTAATTTAAAGCAAGAAATGAGAATAGAGAAGGTGAGCAGGGACAGTGGGGATGGGACAGGTTATGAGTGATCAGACCTGTGTGTGTGTGGGGGTGTGTTTCGCTGTGGTACTGGGCATTAAACCCAGGCCCTTCCCACTGACCTGGGCTCATTTGTGATCTTCCTGTTTAGCCTTTCAGAAAGTTGGGATTATAGGCATGTGCCACCCACCTGGCTTGATTTACTGACTCAAGAGGGTTCCTCTGGCTGTTGTGTTACAACGGGTTACAGGGAAACAAGGGCAGAGCCAGAGAAGATATGAGTCTTAAATCAAGGTGAGATGGTGATAGATAAGATGGTGTAGAGTTGGGGATTTAGCTCAGTGGTTCTGGTGCCTGCCTCATAAGCACAAGGTGCCAAGTTCGATCCCTGGTACCAAAAAGAAAAGATGGTGTAGGAGTGGAAGTATGAGGAATGGTAGGGTCCATCATAAAGTCAAAATGATTTGCTA
>PVIC010005469.1:0-10869 GCA_004025085.1 Thryonomys swinderianus
GGATATTTAAACATTTTAATATAAGCAAAAATATTGATATTTTATTGTATTTTCCTGATCTCTACTCTACAAACCTACAAACACAAAAGCAAAATCTCGCTTATATACACATTAGTAAATAGTCAGATATGATACGTTAATTACTTGATTAATTTGGAAAACTGCCACAAATATGTGTACATGTTTACAATTTTATAAACGTATTTTATAAACCACATTCAAATCATAATGGATTCAAAGTACAAAATATGCAAACACTACATTTATGCACAAGAGGTGAAAAACAAAACAGTACTCAAGAAGATTTTTTTTTTGATACAGGATCTCGCTTTGTAGTTCAGGCTGGCCCTGAGCTCACTATGTAGCCCAGGCAAGCCTTGAACTCAGCAATCCTCCTGTCTCTGCCTCCCGAGTGCTGGGATGACAGGCATGAGCCAACAAGCCCAGTTTAAGATGATTTTTAACATTTTATCAGATACTATTCCACTGAGGGAAAGTATAAATAGAATTTAAGTAAAAGAAAACAATGGCATAAAACAAAATAATATGAGTTTATGAAAATTGATGTGCACTCTGGCAGTGGGATGAACTTGACATTAGGTTATTTTGTTCAAGCTTTCTGCTCCATTTTTTTAAGACATCTAAAAATAGTTTATGAACAATTATATTTATATGAAGTAGCACTTGGGTAGATGTTTAATGCTTGATAAAATGTGTTTACACGGATAAAATATTTTTCAATATTTCTTTTCAAATATATTCCAATTACTCAGAGTTAACATAAATAAACAGAAATTACAAAAAAAAACTGTTACTCTGTAATATGACCATTAAACCATACCACAAATTCCACAGAGTAAAGTTATGAAAGTGGGGTTTGTGTTGTTTATTTTTCTTGGCAGAATTGGAACATGTCGGAAGCTACTCCACTCTATCATTTCCAGAAAAATAAATTTCAAGAAAGTATTATGTAAATCAAAGACTGTCCTTGAGTACATTCAGGCTCAAAACTGAAATAGTTGGGAAATTGCCTCAAAAATTTTAAGGTTGCTTGTTCCCCATTACTTCCACCAGTTTTTAAGCACAAAACTTCAGTCTTTACTACCCTACACCCCTTTATAAATAAAAATACAATACGCATTGATTTTCTAGTCCACTGTGTTGAATGTGACCGAGGGTGTTCTGTTTCACATCGTATTTTATGTGGTGCTATTTACAATAAAATGAAATATGAAGGAAAACATCTAAACTTAAATAATATAGTGGTTGTGATCACTCTTTCTAAAGTATCATAGCCAAGGTCTTATCCTTCACCTCTTATTTCTTGGACTCTGCAGTAATATCTACTTTCTCCTTTTCCCCATCCTAATTTTTATCTTCATATTCTATATATAAATTTTAAAACCTCATACCAATGAAATAAGTAAATGAAAGAGCTTAGGAATTATACTGAGGGAAAATAAAAAAATATTTGTGATGTATATGTAAATATATGATTCTATGAACTATGTATCGAGTAGATAACTGTACAACTGGCCACGTGACTACACCTACTATGTAATGTCACCTTGTCCATTGTTCTGTTTATATATTATCTGCTCACGTGAAGCACCGCAGTTGATTTGCTGGTTATTTGATGAAGTGACCCAAAACTTCAAACCTATAGGATATGAGCTCATGGCGGTGTTACCCATAGCACTTTAACTCTCCACACATTTGTATGATTCAGTTTTGAATTTAGTCTCCTCACTCACTGTGAAGATAGCAAGTGTATTTTTTTTTTTTTTGAGACAGTGTCTCACTTTGTAGTTCAGGCTGGCTCTGAGCTCACTATGTAGTTCAGGCAAGCTTCGAACTCAGCAATCCTCCTGTCTCTGCCTCCCGAGTGCTGGGATTACAGGCGTGAGCCACCACATCCGGTTTGTATTTGTTTTTATAATGAGTACAATTACCTAAGTCAACACTGGAAGCCTTAATTTTATCTGTTCAGACAGTGGCATGAAGAACTTCCTATTAGAGGTTTGTATTTCAGCTTTTATGCTTTTATTTCAATAAAGCTACTGCTGCATTTCCTAGTGAACACTTTTGAAACAGTCTCTGTTTGACACGATAAAAGCTGAGCAGGAGCAGGAGCAAGCTGTGTCTGTAAAGGGCTGATACATTGTATGTTTTTCAGTCAATATGGTCTTTTTTACCACTACTTCCTTCCCCTGCTACTTCATGAAAGCAGCCATAGGTAACATATAAACAAAAAGGTTTGTCTGTGTTCCAATAATTTAAAAAAGTAAGTTACAAAGATTTAGGTTAACATGGTATAGCCATTTTGAAGCAGATCACATATATTCTATTTACAGTGGCCCAATTTTTTCTACCTTACTACATAAACATTTTCTTTCTATGTAGGGTTTTTCTGTCTTACTGATGCCCCTAATACATTGTTATCTTTAAATCTCTAATATATTCCATTGTTTTTCAGGGGTTTTTTTTGGTTTTGTTTTCTTAGAGACAGGGTCTTGCTTTGTAGTTCAGGCTGGTCCTGAGCTCACTATGTAGCCCAGGCAAGCCTCAAACTCAGTAATCCTCCTGTCTCTGCTTCCCGAGTGCTGGGATTACAGGCGTGAGCCATCGCGCCCGGCTGTGTTTCAGTTCTTTTTTTTTTTTTTTTTTGAGACAGGGTCTTGCTTTGTAGTTCAGTCTGGCCCTCAGCTCACTATGTCACTATGTAGCCCAGGCAAGCCTGGAACTCAGCAATCCGCCTGTCTCGGCCTCCCAAGTGCTGGGATGACAGGTGTGAGCCATCATGCCCGGCTATATTTTACTTTTTAACTATTAAAGAGTTAATGCTATTTGAAAATGACATGAATTTTAGATTTTGAAGTATAAGAAACAAGAATATTTAGCTTTATAAGACTTCAAAGAGAAGTATAAAACTTCTATATCCTATTAATTCATTACAGGAAATAGGCCAATATTAATTATTAACATGTTTTCAGTGTTATTTAATATTAATATTATGCATTCTATCAGTTACACAGTAAAGAAATGAATATCCAGTAACACATTATTTCTTCCATACCTATGTAAATTCCACTTTTAAAGAGACTACTAACTGTATAATCACTAATTTTTTAATAGTGTAGTCACTAAAATTTATCATACTTTTCAAAAATATTTAAAATGTTCAGTATTACTATTGATATGGAATGAGTCAAGTAACAACTGAAATTTTATTGCACAATTTTCATTGATTAACTTCATCTAAGAAAAAATAATGAAAATTAAATCAAAATGTCAAAAACTGCTATTTACAGCCTTCTCTGACATGTGAGAATTTAGTTGAATGGTCATTATTTTCTATAAATACACTGTACTAAAATAAATTTAGTTTATTCCTTAATTTGGCAGTATGGTTTTAATTTGTTGGAATTTTACATATTGAAAAATGCCCCAATAAAGTTTTCTGAAATATAAACCATTGCTGTAGGAAACACAGATGATTAAATTATATTTAAATTTGTCATAAATATGTATGTGGAAATGCTCCATTATATTTTAGAAAAATATGACTCCAGAGAAAATCTTAATGAATATCCATTTTAGTGCTTATTGAAACAATATTTCCAATTTTGTAACATGGTGAAAAGATAATGACTTAAGCCTGATAAGTAATGCAGTTTTTTATAAAGCCCTGTAATAACATGTGTATATGGTCCTATGGGCCACGCATTGGTCTGTTTTTAACAGTGATTTTATTGGTATACTTAGAAATTTATTCTCACAACATATTTCTTTGGTACACAGAGCAGGGCTGGTTTGATGGTTTACAAAGTAATAGTGACTTAGAATGAGTATTTTATGCTATTTTGTACTCAACTTCCATTCTGAGATATTCTCAATCAAATTAACCTTGGTTTTATTCATATGTCATGGTTATCGTGGCCAGCCTTGACTTAGCCAAACTCTCCAATACAAATAAGGGGCCATTTATCAAAAAAATGTTGAAACCATCTTCTTTTGCTAGATAAAAATGTGATTATTTGAAGCAGTTCTGACATGAGGGGAAGCCCAATAGAAGTCTTCTATGAAATGAATTTTCCAATTTTTAAAAAATATAGAATATTTTAATTTCATCTTTGAATAGTATCATATGATCTTGTGTTCCATAGCTGCTGAAATTATCTTGAAAGTATGAATATAGCTAGCCTCAAGAAAAAGGCTCACATTGGGCCAGAGATTTAGCTCAGTGTTTCCGGCGCCTGCCTTACAAGTGCAAGGTCCTGAGTTCGATCCCCGGAAACCACATACATTGCTGGGCGTGGAGACCCACGCCCACCAGCAGTCAGCACCACATACCACAGTGCTGGGCATGGTGGCTCACGTCTGTCATCCCAGCACTTGGGAGGCAGAGACAGGAGGATTGCTGAGTGCGAGGCTTGCCTGGGCTACATAGTGAGCTCAAGGCCAGCCAGAACTACAAAGCGAGACCCTGTCTCAACAAAAGAAAAGAAAAGAAAAGAAAAAGCTCACATGCTACAAATAGCAAAGAAAGAGATGAAAAAGATATGTATAAACAACATTAATAAAAACAAATTATCCATTAGTTTTTTTCTTTTCATAGTATAAACATTCTGTTATTATAAAGAGATTGATAAATTCAGTTTATAAAATTGCTCTTTATATTTGTATCAAAAGATCATGATTTTATAATAATGTATATTAAAATGTAATATAGGTTACATGTCAAACATCTGGTTTGGTCACATATACTGACTAGAAAAAATCTTAGTTTGCCCTTAAATAGAGATTGGGAGGAATGTAAAAATGCCAAAGCACTGAGAGTTTGAAAACAGGTTAGACAGATTGAGAAAAGGAAAGAAGAAAATAAAGGTGGAACATGGCAGAATAGAGCTATTACACTCGTTTACTGGGAAAGAAAGAGGAAAAGATGAACTCATGAATTTTCTCCACAAAGTGATCTCACAGAAAAACTGTACCTTGAAGAGTGTATAGGAGAGAAAGAGAGAATCATTTAATTTCCTGATCTTCTTATGACTTTTTTTTTTTTTTTTTAACAAAGTTTACCCTTTCTGGACTTAAATTCACAACACTTCTCTACTGCATCATTTGTTACATTTCATGATCTCTGATTTCATCCCACACAGTCTCATGTTTTGCTTCAGATTAGTAGTGGGACTGGCCATCCATTCAAGGCGTGGAGTTAAAGAACAGCCATGCTATGGTGTCAGAGGGCCAGGACTTACTGTTCCCGGCAAGTAACCATTGTTACTGACTGGATACCTTGCCAACACTTCCATTTTCATATGTTGATATCAAAATCCTAACCATCAAGCTGATGGCAGCTGAAGGCTTGCATCTCTGGGATACAATTAGGTCAGAAGAGAGGATCCCTTAGGAATGGGACTGACACTCTTACAAAGAGACTCCAGAGAGCTCCGCCTTATGAGAACACAGTGCACTTCCTAAACCATGAACCAGGGCTTCCTTAGACATGCAGTCTACCTGCCCTCTTCCTGTGGACCTCACAGCCTCTCTAAAGCTATCAGAAAAACAGAAAATGATGTTTGCTATTTGGTTTTGGCAGCCTGAATAGACTAAGTGCTTATAGTTTGGGGTAGTCGGTACTGACTACAGTTGTGCCCTATTGTCATGTTTAGATTGTAATCCCAGAAGGGATGAACAAAGCATCTCTGAGAGGCCAGGGCAGAATGAATGGTGAAACAAAGCTCATTTTTTTCTTCCTGGTTTACTATAAAAGTGTCACAAGCAAATGTTATCTTTTCTTTACAGAATCAATCTTAAGGTCCAGCAAAGCTATTGGGGAAGTAACTAAGGACGAGGGTGACAGTCATTTATTTCAAAACTTGGGAGAAACTTTTGCACAGTTTTTGTTCCTAATTATTCTTCCTATATTCAGGGAGCTTATACTGTTGTCTTTTTTATGTTAATGATGATTCCATAGTTTATTATTTTTAGATTTTTTTCTTTTTCTGTAACAAAATATTTCTGTTAATATATTTCATCGTAGCATTAACAGGAAAAGCTAATGATACAAATAAAACTGAATGAAAGCATTTGAAAAGATAGGTATTTCCTGTCAGCATTACATTCAAGATTTCCATTTCTAAACCTAGCATCTGTGTGTCTGTGTGTATGTGTGCACACATGTGTGCACACACACACACACACACACACACTGGGAATTGAATTCAAGATCTTATACTTGCTTGGTAAATGCTCAATGAATCTATTCGAAAATAACAGTCATTCTACATGAACTCATTTTCTGAGAAAAATTTTAAAACATCAATAAATAATAGAGATACAGGTAGAAAAATTACTGTAAGATTCTTAAAACACAAGCAATGAGCATTCATTACCATGTAATGAAATTTATCTTCTGATTCCAACTCTAAAACTCGGCCCCTTGAGCACTAATGGGATCCAGCAGTTCTTTTATGAAGATAAATGTAAAATTACAATGATTTCAATGAGTCTTTATCACAAGAGCCTGAACATAATTAGAAATTATGGGTTAAAGATAAAAGAGTTGACGGAGGACAATGCACATGTGTGTTTAGGCCTCATTACTGAATGATTAATTACAAAAGGCAAAACTAAATTAATATGAACAGAAAAGAAAGTCACAATCCTTCTGCAGTTGGACTTGAACTAAATGTGTAAAATAGAAATTGGTATAGCTGGGGGTATTACAGGTGTGGCTCACACCTGTAATACCAGCACTTGGGAGGCAGAGGCAGGAGGATTGCAGAGTTCTAGGTTTGGCTGGGCTACATAGTGAGCTGAGGGCCAGCCTGAACTACAAAGTGAGACCCTGTCCAAAACAAAAGGAAAAAAGGAGAGAAAGAAAGAAAGGAAGGAAGGAAGAAAGAAGGAAAGAAAAGAAAGAGTGAAATTGGTATAAGGGAAATCATTTGATTAAAAAGTTTTCTGCAGAAAAGGTAAACTTCTTGTGTTAGTGTGGAATGGCTAAGTAGTGCGGGAGGCAAGAACAAGCATACAAGATTCATATGGGTTATATTTCATGTCAGACAGCAGACTATAAGTCTACTTCTTTCTTTTAATAGTATGTGACTGAATAAATTAATTTCCTTTTCTTCCATTGCATCTATAAATGTATAACAAAAGTTAAATATATACTTTATTGTCAGTTTTAGATGTAGTGTGCAGATACCACAGTGTCATATGTTCATGTCACGTCTTGTACCACTTAGGACTGTGATAAGAATACACTGTTTGCTGATGGTGATTACAGTCTTTATTTCTGAATAAATGTCCATGGCTTTTGAATAAAATCCACTTATGAGAATAATATGATTTATAATAGCATTTACTATTCTCTGTTTAATATGTTTTATATCCTTGAGTTATGTTTGAAAATGAAAGAATGTATAAAAGATTAATGAAATAATGCAAATTAGTAATCTGCCTAACGATTCTTGTTTTTTGTTTGTTTGTTTGTTTGTTTTTGAGACAGGATTACACTTTGTGGTTCAGGCTGACCCTGAACTCACTATGTAGCCCAGGCAAGCCTCGAACTCAGCAGTCTTCCTGCCTCTGCCTCCTGAGTCCTGAGATTACAGGCATGAGCCACAATGTCTGGCTAACAGCTCTTATTTTACAAAATATAAAATTAGTAAAATAATTTTCATAATTATACTTGACACTATTTTGGGTAAACTATGTTGACTCTAATCTGATAATATTTCAGAAAAACATTGATAATATTAAATCTTTGAATTTATTACAGTTGAAAGGTTGCCATCCCAATTTAAATAGTATCAAGAGATAGGACACTTAACAGATGTTTACGTCAGGAGGGCTCCACCCGCAAGTGTTAGGTGAGTTTCCCTACTGTATAGCGCCATCTAAGATTTCCCCTTCTACCTTTGCACTACCTATGTATTCAGGGATGCAGTAACAGCGGTGAAGCCAAAAGTGAATCCAATCTATCCCTACTCGTTATGGGGTTTTCTAGCCCCAGGAATTGTGAGGAATATGTTTTTGTTGTTTATAAGTTATAGTGGACCCTGTACTTAAGAAATTCAGTCCGTTCCCAATGGCTGGTTGTAACTAAGTCAGTACAGCTGAGATCTGGTTGTTTACTGGCTATATGCTAGAGACAAGGAGAAGCAAATGAATCTTCCATTAGCCTAATTAATCCTAGTTTTGTTTTTTGTTTTCCTTTCAGCTCTCAGTTATTCTTAAATGATGGAACATTTACTTTCTCTAGCATGACTCTGTATAATTTGCTAATTTTTTGAAAATATTTTCAGTCTTCTCTTTTTTTTTTTTTTGGAGACAGGGTCTCACGTTATAGTTCAGGCTGGCCCTGAGCTCACTATATAGTCCAGGCAAGCCTCGAACTCAGCAATCCTCCTGCCTCTGCCTCCCGAGTGCTGGGATGACAGGAGTGAGCCACCACACCCAGCATTATGGGGTGTGATACTGATTGCTGCTGGGTGTGAATCACTGTGCCCAGTACTATTGTATGTGGTTACCTGATCGAACTAGGGACCTTGTGTTTGGTAGGCAGGCGGCGGAACCACTGAGCTAAATCTCCAGCCCAGCCCTAGTGTTTTTAATGTGTTAGGCTGGTTGTAATTTGAGGGCCCCTTGTACTCAGTTTATGGTACTTTGGTATGACAGTCAAAACTACTAAAACAGAAATCCTAATAGCTTCAAGTTATTCCTAAATTGATCCATAAAAAATCTGAATAAATGTCCATGGTTCTGTAAATCCTCCTCAGCCACGTATTAGTTGTGCATTATTAGCAAAAGCACAGCAAGTAATATTTTAAGAGTATGGCCTGCAATTGAAAATACTGAATAACAAAAAGTATAAAGTTTCAAATATGAGAGCACATTTAACATTTTTTGATGTGAGAATATATACTTTTTTTTTTTTTTGAGACAGGTTCTCACTTTTAGTTCAGGCTGGCACTGAGCTCACTATGTAGCCCAGGCAAGCCTCGAACTCAGCAATCCTCCTGTCTCTGCCTCCCAAGTGCTGGGATGACAGGCATGAGCCACCACACCAGGCGAGAATATATACTTTTTGTTTCTATTTTAAGATGCAAAATGTTAACAGATACCACAAACATATTCTTGACATTTTTCTGTGCATTTCTAATCTCAATATTAAATAAATACAAGATCACCAATGTAATATGAAACATAGATACCAAAGCATTTAAATATAGTATTGAAATCGTAAGAATTATATTTATAGCTCTTAAAATTTTCAGAGAAAATGTTGCTATATGAAGAATAAAACAGGAAATATATGGAGTCCCTTTTGTTAGCTGTGGATTGATATTTCATGTAAATGTATTCACTGTGTGTTGAAACTCCCAGCTGAAATTACACATTCCTGATAAACAAGGATTTCATTTTGTTTATATTTGCATTACACTCAAAATCCTTCTTTCATTGTTCTTTCCTTGAAGATTTTCTATTACAAAAAATTATTGCTTCCTTTTCTTTAGATTCCTGGACCAAGTACACTCCTAGGTGTATTATTAGTCTGTAAAAACTGACATGTGGGATTTTTCCTATAGAATTTTCCTAGAGCATTGCCAGGTTAACACATATAGTCATCATAACCTCAAAATGAGGTCAGTATTCTAGCCATAAAATAAGAATAAAGATCAATAATGCAATTCTATGACTGATTGAACTGATAGGGTTTAAATATGCTGCACTCAGGGGATCCATTTAGATGTGGATTCCCTAGAGAACAGAACAGACTGCATCCCTTTGGGAAAATCTCAACAAGCATTCAGATAACTACAGTGTGGTTTATCAAGAGCTACATGGTTCTCACAAGGCTTTGCTATGTTAATATTTGGAATGAAAATATTTGCTATGCTGCACAACTTCCCAGAACAAAGTTGGTATAGTTTTTTTAAATTTTATTTTATTGGTACATTTTATATATACATATGACTATCATTTTATGAACATTAAATAAGACATTCACAACAATTTAACATAAGTATCACACAATATGCTAAACTTTTTCTTTAGGAAAAAAAAAACCTAAATTGGCTCTCAAGAAAGGTTAGTAACTGAATAAAGAATAACTTTACATGGCTATATTCACTCTGAGTTAGTCCATTAAATTTTTTAATTGATATAGAAATTTACATAAGTTTGTAAATATATATTCTCATTTTGTGTTTATATTATGTAAAGTATTCTTCCCATTTTACTCCAATGAAAATTTAAAACTTTTTTTTACCAATATCCTACCACGGTTACTAAAATATATTATAATGCATTCATTAAAGATCTAACAGCAAGTAGAATATTATAGTAGAAACTTCTATACAAATAAATTATTTATATGTAGAAGGATGAGTTGCATATCATCTAGCCAAGATTATTTTGATTTTAGAATAGTTTACATGAGTTAGTTTTCCTCAGTTTATTTCTTAACATGTCTTAGGGCATTTTATTTCTTTTTATAGAAAACCTAACAAGTCCATGTGATTCAGATAGTTGCTTAAGTACTAAAATACTTTATTTACTAATTTACCTTTTTATTTTTCATATGTGTAATACTTAAAATTCTTAAATCTGCAATTCAGATTTCAGAATCTGCAATTCTTAAAATTGTCTATTCTAAACAACTACTTGAGAATTACTAAGCACACTGAATATATAAATATTTCTCTTAGATTTTTTCATTCTATTTAAATCCCCATTTTTATTTCCAACAATAAGTTTTTAGCATCACATGAATGTTTCATGTAATTACATAATTATATGCATTCATATAATTATAAATCATAACTAGAATAGGCAATTATAATTTTAGCATATTTA
>PVIC010005469.1:10969-57784 GCA_004025085.1 Thryonomys swinderianus
GGGTCTCGCTTTGTAGTTCAGGCTGGCCCTGAGCTCACTATGGTGCCCAGGCAAGCCGCCGCGAACTCAGCAATCCTCCTGTCTCTGCCTCCCGAGTGCTGGGATTACAGGCGTGAGCCACCACGTCCAGCATTGTGGTATGCGGTGTTGATTGTTGGTGGGCGTGTCTCCACACCCAGCATTATATGTGGTTACCGGGATCGAACTCAGGACCTTGAGCTTGCAAGGCAGGCACCGGAACCACTGAGCTAACCCTCCGGCCCTGAAGTATCTTTTAAATGAGTCAAGTATATTAATTGAAATTTGTTTTAATTCATATTCTACAGAAACATTTAATATTCAAAATATGAATGGAATATTTAAGGTATTTGTTATTGGTTTTATTTGGATTTTTAATATTAAAACCTTTATGTAACATTTCTTAAACTGATGTACAATATATTCAAATATTGACATACAAGTTTGATGTTTTATATCAAAATATTTGATAGAAATTAGAGAAAATAGTGTTAGTCAAAACATCAATGACATATATATATATATATATTTTTTTTTTTTTTTTTTTTTGAGACAGGGTCTCACTTTGTAGTTCAGGCTGGCCCTGAGCTCACTATGTAGCCTAGGCAAGCTTTGAACTCAGCAATCCTCCTGTCTCTGCCTCCCGAGTGCTGGGATTACAGGCGTGAGCCACCACGCCCGGTACAATGACATATATTTTTACAAATGTACATCTGACTCTACGATAAACCTTTAAATATAAAAGAAATTAACTGTTTCTCATTGTGTACTGGATAATCAGAATCTTGAACGTACTTTACAGCTAGTATAAAACCTCCTTATAAGTGCTCCGACTAGTAGAATAAACCATAAACCCATTATTTACATTTTCTAGGCATATAGTATTTATGATATTCATAAAATTTAATTGTTTTCAAGTATTTTTCAGAAAAGTTTAATTACTGATTATTTTTTACTTTACAAATTCTCTGAAACTTTTTCATTCCCCACGGTAAATAATATGCCTAGAATTTCCTATTCCTTCTTAGCTCTTTTTTCTTTACACTTTCTGAGATTTCTATAAAATTGTGTATCTTGGATCAAAATATTATAGTTAGTTCAATATAAGATGCAATATTAATGGAAATTGAAGTTAATTATAAGGTTTATAATAGAATGATTATACCAGTGAATAGTTTTACAAGTGGTTGAAATTTTATCTTTAGTTTCTCAAAGTATAGGTCTACAATATATATAATTCACATAAAATGTAGATAATAATACTTGTTAAATGAATTATTGTGAGGATTAAATGAAGTATTTCTAAAGTATTTCTTAAAGTTTTCAAAAATACTTTATTTGGGAATATAATATATAATGGCATATTATTTCTTGAATTAAATTATTTCATTTAATCTTTGAGCCAGTCTTATGGGAACAGATTTAATTGTTGCTTCCATTGTATAGATGACAGAATTTAAATTGAGTTTTAGTATTAAGTTATTAAAGTTTTTAAGTTTTATGAGTCTCAAATGTAATTTAAAAGGACACTGGTTAACAGAAAAGCTCAACTCAATAAAATAGACAAAAAAAATTCACTGGTAGCGAATCATCATGGAGGATTTTTCAGTGCGGAAGAGTTCTTTACAGAACCTTCCTGATAGTGTGATGGTTCAACTAGATTTTGTGACTATGTGTATGGTAGTTATAACTGTACGTCATACCAGTAAATGATAGGTGCTTACATTAAAATAAAATATTTGAATTTTCAAAAGAAATTACATTACAACAATGTGTACTAAAAAAACCTATGGGAAAATAATAGAATGAAATTATTAGACCTTATACATGTTTCAAGCAAATTCTTGATTCAGTTTATCATATGTCCTTTTCCTATGGAAATGAGGGTACAGTAGCTATTTTTTTTTCTTGCAGATGCTCTATATATCTTAAAGCACACTACTCAATCATGCTGTAACATTTACTTACAACATTGATTTTTATTAGGTAAAATATTCTACATACGAGATAGACAAGTATTTACATACGTGACTGTGACACTGTGGTGTGAATACAGATGTGATACACTGTTTTCCCCCATGAGGCATTTCTTAGCACACACTTGCTTATACGACAGAACCTGAAGAATGCAACTCATTCTGAAGCAAATTCTATAATAAGTCAATAAGGAACAAAGAAGAATTTCTGGAAAAAGCCTGATTTCTGATTTGTTTCTTAAGAATTGTGGAAAATTATTTTATTTCAATGAAGAAACTACATTGTTTTATAAGGTTTTCATATTTCTGATATACTAATTATAATCATAGAAAAAAGATAGGAGAATTATAATAATTTCATCTCCAATGAGTTTAATCCAGTACAGTCTAAGTCAAATACTGTATAAAAGGTTATATTATAAACATAATTTTCTGGAATTTCAGAACATGGGATGAAATAATAAAAATAGGGAGCCTTCCAAACATAACCACAGATGAATGAACTATAGCTATTTCTTCTCCAGTGTCTCCTTTCTGCTTTTGTTAGAACCATAAAAGAAAAGAAGCATGGAAATGGGAAAAAATGAGAATTAAATTGTGTCATACACTACTACAAATTCTCAATATTGTGTGTGATCATGATGTGTATATATAATGTACCAATAAAGATTCAAAATTTTTAAATAATGCAATCAAATACTTGAAGAACATGTTAATGAAATCTCTACAATTTATTACATTAGAAAAAAGGTGACAATATTGTTTATAACTTACACTGGTGACAATAGTATGATTTTCATTTAGTAAACTGAGTTTAGTAGACTTTTGCAGATATAGCTCAAATCTAAATATTCCATTGTTTTCAAACTAACAATTTGTAACTAGCTATTTATTTAAAATAGCTAAGTAAAAACATAAATGCATACAACCACATTTTGATGGTGAGGTATATTGTACAAACCAACATTTCATAAACACAGAAGTAACTTAAAAACTTTAGGATAAAGATTCCACATTTGTATCTGATGATACCAGACTAAAAATCTTTCTCACACCAAGGTAGATTTGGTCAAGGCATGGTGGTAACACTTGAAATTCCAGCTGAAGAGAGGATAACACAGAAGGACGGCTTCAGCTCAGGATTTTGAGGTCAGGGAAACAGTTTCTTTTAATTTTTTTTGTAGTTCAATTATTTTTAATTTAATTTAATGTATTGGTACATTATGTACACACATCACAATTGCACTCCACATTGAGAATTTGTACTATTATATGACATAATTTAAGAAACAATTTCTTGCCAGGTGCGGTGGCTCATGCCTGTAATCCCAGCACTTGGGAGGCAGAGGGGAGGATTGCTGAGTTCAAGGCTTGCCTGAGCTACAGAGTGAGCTCAGGACCAGCCTGAACTACAAAGCGAGACCCTGTCTCAAACAAACAGAAAACAAACAAACAACAACAACAACAAAAAACAGTTTCTTAAATCAACAAAAGAAAATGAGATCATTGTTAATGTATGGAATCTTCATAAAGATGTAATAACTACTAATAGCACCTGCTTACATCTATGTGCCCTGCAAATGGTCAAGAAAAGGAAATACTGTATATATGATACACAAATATGAACAAGAAAGTGGCTTTGAATATATTGTTATCAAATATTTTAAAGTATTTTTTGTATCATCTTAAATGCATATTACAGTGTGCTGTCTAACAGGGTTATGCAATGTGTGTGTCTGGATACTTGGTTTTAGATTTTGTTTGTTGGTTTTTTTTTTTGAGACAGGGTGTCACTTTGTAGTTCAGGCTGGCCCTGAGCTCACTATGTAGCCCAGGGAAGCCTCCAACTCAGCAATCCTTCTGTCTCTGCCTCTGGAGTGCTGGGATTACAGGTTTGAGCCACCACACCCGGCATTGTGGTATGTGGTACTGATTACTGGTGGGTGTGAGTCACCACGCCCGGCATTGTGGTATGTGGTATTGATGGCTGGTGGGCGTGAGTCTCCACGCCCAGCATTGTACGTGGTTACCGGGATCAAACTCAGGACCTTGTGCTTGTGAGGCAGGCGCCAGAACCACTGAGCTAAATCTCCAGCCTAGAAAATTCTTGATTTTTACTGGAGAAAAAAAATAAGGTATTTAAACATCTGTGTCCTTTTTTTTGTTCATTTTTATAATTTTAAGATTAGCCAGTTATGAAGCTGAAAAACCAATATTAAAGTTAATTTCTAAAAACTAGCAATGCATTACATTAGCACTTTTACTCACAGTAAGTAAGGAGTTTAGATACTGTGAATACAATTACTTAACAATTTATTTGAAAACTATGGGTTGAAAGTTGGGGTGATTGCATGATGTAGAAGTTTTATCAAAATATATTTTATATCCATAGGTACTATACACTTTCAAAATTCTAACCTGGAATTTCTTATACAAAAACTAAATCTAACAACAAAAACTGAATTCTATATGAGACTTCTAGTTAATGTTTTTGTGGAACACTGTATATTGAATGAAGTATTGAAATAAATTAGGCCTGCTGAATATGTTTATATCTCAAGATTTTTTTCTTTGATTTTTCTATAATGAAAATGCTCTTCATATCTTTTTTAGTTAAGAATATAAAGTGTTATATTCCTTTTCTGTGGGGGCACTTTCTTCCTATTCATCTTTTGATGAAGATCTACTTTGTTCATTCACTTTGGCTTGAGACTACATTTTTTTCTTTGTAGGATACCATCTGCCTAATAGGCTCGACTCTTGGGATTACCATTGTGGATTCTCTGGAACATCCCCAGACACTGTGATCCATGTTTTCTCATCATTATTGAAAATCCTTCTGATTGAAGCAGATTTTAATAATGAATTTTTCTGCATGTCCTTATATAATTTACATTTAAAATAGTATGATTATTTTCTATCCCTTTGGCATTAACATATATTGAGCATGCAGGATCCTCTTTCCTCCACCGAAATCACACTTGTAGCTCTCTGTAGGATTAAAAGGAGATTAGAGTACATTAGCATAAACTCTGAGAAAACAAGACATTGAGGCAGGAGTAGGTATTAATCAAATATAATGTCATTAATCTCATCATTATATCAGTGTTTTATAAAAATACATTATGCATTCAATATAATACTATTTTAATGATATATAACAACTGAATTAGATTAACGACACTGTAGTTTTGAACAGAGATGGAAGGAAATTGCATTTTAGCACTTAAGTCAGATTTAATGATAATTGGCACTGGCATATTCTTACAGGTGAAGGATGCTTGGAGCTGAAGCAAAACATTCTGCATCCATGAATAATCTTTCACTGCACTTAAACCTGAGATCCTGAATTCTGCCATGATTAGCAAGTCTTTCTTAATCCCTGTACCTTTTATCTGAAATTCTAATCTATGTGGATTTTCTTAATATAAACATTGAGACTTTTATTTCCTTAGAGAGAACTATTTAGAGGTTTGGAGGGGAAATTACTGAATTCAGAAAAACTTCATGTATTATCCATTCAGACTTTTTTTTTTTTTTTTGAGACAGGGTCTCACTTTGTAGTTCAGGCTGGCCCTGAGCTCACTATGTAGCCCAGGCAGCCTCGAACTCAGCAATCCTCCTGCCTCTGCCTCCTGAGTGCTGGGATTACAGGTGTGAGCCACCACTCCTGGCCCATTCAGACTTTTTTTTATCAAACTGAAAGTACTATAATTTTTGGTTAGATGATGAAAGCTGATCAAGGAGCTTAAATAAAAGTTCTAAGAGTACTGGTGACAGTTCACCAGAATTTAATTTGCTTTTTTATAAAATATAGGAATATTCACTCATACTGTGAAGGTTCCATAGAATTTTTAAAACTTCATTCTCTGTTGTAAATTCTTTTTATGATATACAAATATTATCAAAACTGAAACAGAAAAGACAAATTTAAAAATTGATTATACAAAACTTACTTTCAAATTTTGATGTCCTCACAAATTTTTCAGATTAATCTTTATTTTTTATTTGACTTTATTGATACACTTTATATATACATTATGATCATATTCAACATTGAGAATTTGTACCTGTACATGACACATCTTGATTCTGATTTTTTTCTTTTCCCCTGTCCTTCCTATACCCCTCACCCCTTTAACAAGCTTTGCTTCACTTTTTTTTTTACTATCAAATTTACCTTCCCCTACCTGCCCTTTCCCTTTTGCACATTTTCTTTATTTCACATTACTTGTCGCACATTTTGGCATTCATTTACACCTTCAGTTTTGAATACTAGAGAAAAAAATAAGGTATTTACACATCTGTGCCCTGCTTATTTCACTTATGAGTATATCCTCAAGGTACATCCATTTTAATATAAATGACTCAAATTCATTGTTCTTTATGGCAGGGTAATACTCTGTTTTATTTTAAAAAACACACATTTTTATCCAATCTTCTGTTGATGGACATTTGGGCTGTTTTTTGGGAACAAAGTGAAGACATGATTTTCCTTAGGAATATACTCATATATAAAGGCTTGATTTCATTAAAAAACTTTATCTCCTTACTAAATGACAGAAATTTTAAGTTCTACTATATTTGACATTCTTTGTGTTTATATTTATTGATGTTTAATCAAACTTTGGAATTAACTAAAAGAACTTTGCACTATAGGGATCAATGAAATATATTAGCTCTGTGGTTTGTGAATTCTGGTTTTCCAGAAAATGCCAAGATTGAATTAAAATAGCAAATTAATATTGACAGAAATACCTTGACTGTTACAAAGACTGATCTGATCCATACTCCCAAAGTTCAAATGCTGAAATTCAACTGATAATATATTAACAGGTGGGACTTTAAGTGGCAAGTAAGTTATGAGAGCAGAGATATCATGGGTGGATTAATGACTTGGTAAAAGAGGTATGGGGGAGCTGTTTGTCATTTGGGCCCTGTGTCTCTACTGCCGTGTGACAAAAGCAGTAGTCCCTTCTATAGCAAGAAACTGTCAACTTGGAAGAAAAGAGAAAGCCACATAGACTTCAGAAATGCTACTTTTTGATCTTAAACTTCCCAGTGTACAGAACTGAGGAAAATAAATTTGCATTATTTAAAAAGTACATAGTCCTTGTACTTACAGCAGCACCAGAGGATTAAGAAAGAGGTCCAGAGGTAGGGAAAAGTAGAGAATTTGCAGATCTTATGCTTTCCTAAAATTTGTGATAGGTATGAGACAGACAGTAGGGACATCACTCTCCAGTGCATCTCTGAGATACTCTCAACTGGATCATAGGGAATGTCAATGAAGATATTCCTTCCTAGATGTGCCCCTGTCAGACAGAAGTTACAAAGTGTAGTGTGCTGACTTCACTCAGTCCTTGACTGACAGCAAATGGAAATGAATGGCATAGAAATGAATGCTTGAATGAAATATTTCTTCGTTACTAAATTAACAGGAGGTCATTCTTTGAAGATTTTTGTCCTGGAATTTTTTTTTCTAATTGAATAAGTGTACACAAATTAAGCAGTTGTTAACTCTGAATGATAGCATATTTTCTTAACTAATGAAGAAAGCATTTCGGTTGCACAGGAACTATAGCAATTATTTTTACAATTTTATGTACATTATTTCATAAAATCTTCATTGACAGTATTATGGTAACTTGGTTCAACAAATAAATATCTAGAATATATTGGTAAGAACAAAATTGATTGAATTATCAACCTTTAAAGCACACTGGTGGAGAACATTTGAGAAAACTTTATTTGATTATAAGGCTTGAATTAAGTTCCATATTATGTTTCATCAGGATAAAGTGATATCAATTCAATTTTGCCATAGAAATTGGGAGTAAAAACAAATAGACTTGTAATCAAATGCAAGCTGTGGAGAGTGCTGTATAAATATGCATGGGAAATTAAGCTTGACAGAACTTATTCTAAAATTACTTGCCATGATGTCTGTCAGGGTTCATTCTCATTACTGTCTCCCAGATCATGAGTAAATATATATGACTGAGAGAGTTAAGTATGCATAAGAGGAATATGTTCTGGAAAAAATGTCTGCATTATATGAAGACCCACAATAAACATATGTCACATTGAAATAAGAATGTAGGTATTAAACCTTTATGAAAGGCAACATGATTTAAAAATGAAGAAAAAACAAAAGAAGAAAAGATAAAATTTTAAAATAGAAAACTAATAAATTAATATTCACAAGACAAAAGTTAGCCCACCAAATTACAGACTCTAGTAGGTATAACACATTGCAAAATTCAAGCCACATAAATCCAAAAAAAAAAAATCAATGGGAAACATTTAGAGATAACAGGATCTTATACAGAGAAAATCTCCTATATCACAAAAATATTAAAACTAATAAATGAATTCAGCAAAATACAAACAAATAACATGCAACATTATTAGTGTTGCTACCAATATATGCCAATGGCAAAGTAGATAAGAGGAAAATAAGCACATTTATGATACCTAAAAATAATCATACAATTTTCAGATACTTTAAGCAAAGAAGTGAAAGATATCTATAACTAATAACATAAAATATTGTTGAAAATTTGAAGAAGATATTAAAAATTGGAAAGGCACTTCATGTTAATGATGGATAAGTCATTAATCTTTAAATGCTCATACTCTCTAAAACAATCCAGTGACACTGTTCACCAATATACACAAAAAACATTTCTAACATTTATGTGGTAACTAAAGAATCCACACGTACCTATCTTGTCAAAAACAGAAAAGCAGAAGTTATTACATTATCCTATTTCAAAATATTCCACAAAATTTTAGTAATCAAAATAGTGTGATAGCTGGGCGTGGTGGCTCACGCCTGTCATCACAGCACTGGGGAGGCAGAGGCAGGAGGATTGCTGAGTTCGAGGCTTGCCTGGGCTACATAGTGAGCTCAGGGCCAGCCTGAACTATAAAGTGATACCCTGTCTCAAAAACAAAACAAAACAAAAATAGTGTGCTATATAAACATAAGAGACACATGAGCCAATGGAACAGAATAGAGAACCTAAAAGTAAATTCCAATCAGCTGATCTTCAACAAAGGTGTTGGGGTATATTTCAATAAATGAAGCTGGGAAAATTGAATATCCACGTGCAAAAAAATGAAAGTCAGCTGTTATTTTTTTTTTCAAAATAACAAAACATAATCTGGATTAAAAGCTTATAAGACAAATACTAATAAAACAAACTACAAAAGTAACACTATAAAACACGAATGGGCAAGAACTTTTGGACAATATGCCACAAGCACAAGAAACAAACAAAAAAAATAGGATGACATCAAAATAAATGGTTCCAAATGAGGAGAAAATGGTCAGAATGGAAGAAAATATTCACTAAGTATGCATCTGAGAAGCAATTTTTATCTAGAATGTATGAAAAACTTGATACACTCAAAAATTTTAAAAAAGTAATAGACATTCCTTAAAGGAAGAAATATGAGATAAACAGATACATTAATGAACTGTTCAGATCACTAGTCATTGGAAGAATGCAAGTTAAAACTATTATGAGATACTTTCCTGATGTAAATGGTTACTATCAAAATACCAATTGTACCCTGTAGTCAGAGATATAAAATGCTATGAAAATGCTTCAAAACAAGACCGTATTGTAATGAGAAGTCGTGGAATCTGGAATGTGTGATGCTGGGATTAAGGTCGTGTGATTCCTAAACCACTGCACTTAAGTGATTAGTTTGGCACCACCTGCCCTAATCCTGGTGGTCTGAAGCCCAGAAAGATGTTGTTATACTCTCCCTTGTTGCCATTACCTCATGTAGGCCTCATGAACTCACTTCCTTGTTACGTTTGCTGCCATGCACGTGCCACATTGTTTCTCCTCTATGATGCTTGTTTGCTAGCCCTGTATTGCAGCCACAGGATTATGGACTGAAACTTCTATGAACGTAAGCCAAATAAATCCCTTCCCTTTTAAATTTGGGTGTTGGGTATTTTGTTTTAGCAATGAGAGAAAAGTATCTAACAGAAATTTGAAACAGAGTGAATTACCTGGTCATGTGCTCAAAAGCCTTTGAAACTGGCCTGTGAGAAGGGAAGGAGTTAAGATTCAAAGATGTCAGCTACAGAGTTAGAGCTCAAATGCCTTAAGCTGTTTTGTAGGGGAGATTCTGGTCAGAGCTCAGAAGACAAAAAGGCCAGTTAAAACCAGACTCAGAAGGTTTCTGCTGGGAAGGACTGTATTGGCTGCTAGACTTCAGATGATATGTGTTACAGCTTGGCAGAGCGTTTTTCTGGATTTTGTTCATGTCCCGAGTCCTTGCCTAAAATAGATTAGGGACAGTGAACTAGTTAATCTTGCAGAAGAAATGTCAAGGCAGTTGAATACTGAGGCAGTAGCATGACTACTATTGAGAGCTTTTGGCCAGATCCATTTTGAGAATCAAGAGCAAGGAGCCAGCAACATGATTTAAAAGGATTTGAGTTCGGCAAGAAAGGAAGCTCCAGGAAAGTGGTGGGCTGCAAAGATAGAGCAGAGGAGATCTTGAATGCTGAGAAAGAACATGAAAATAGAAAAATGGCCTGAGGGCATAACAGGAAACAGTACAGTTCTCTTTGTAATTTCAGAGTTGTAAAGGTGGAAGATTTTGTTTTGAGAAGAAAGCCATAGTAAACCATGGTCTAGAATGGTAACAGCCTATGGAAGTTGTTAAAAAATGGTGGTGGCCTAAGTTGTTGCAAAATGATAGCAGCCTAGGGAAATCTTCCTCAGGACTTGGTTAATAGGCACTGGACCCCTACAGCTAAGAGGAAAGGAAAACAGGCTACTACTGTCCCAGATGGCAGCAGACTTTGGCATCATCCATGCGGTGTCGGCTGTAGGTGTATGCTGAATACAAGACTTGTGGGTTCAGGAAGGCTACCACTCCGATTTCAGAAGAAGGCCTGAGATGCCAAGCAGTGTGTCCCTGAGAGGCTGGTGTGTGAAAATGTGAGTATGAAGCCAAAGGTGCAATGAAAACTGCGGAAGTTTGGAGAAGCCAGGAGCATTGATCACCTGTGAAGAACAGCAAAGAGAGAATAGAGCCAGAGCAAGAGAGAACCCGGGAGAGAGCTACAACAGTTTTCAGTGGCATAGGGGTGAAGCCGTCCAACCTACTTGGACTTCACAACTTCCTACAGACTATTGGCTCTACACATAGAAATATAGGACTTAATGTTTGCCCTGCTGGACTTAGGACTTACTTTGGTCCCAATCCTTTGCATCACCTTGTTTGTAACTCTTGGAATGACAATGTCTTGTCTCGTGCCATTAAGTGTTGGAAGTGCTTGACTTTCTTTGCATTTGTATGAGGGCTTGCAGCTAAGAGTTTGACTTAAGACTTTGGACTTGGACTTTTCAGCAAAGCTGAAAGTACTGGGGTTTTGGCAAATCTTAGATGTGGAGTAAATGCTTTTATGCACAAAGGGATATCCATGAATCTTTGAAGTACCAGGGACAGAATGTTACGATTTGTGTTTAGATGTCACCCCAGATCCTTGTCTGGATGAGGTGGGACTTTCTCAGAGGTAGTTGAATCTTGAATGTGTGATGCTGGAGTTAAGAGCATGTGATTACTAAACCAGTACATGTATGGGCCTCATGAACTACTTCCCTTGTTACTGCTGCCTTACGTGTGCCACGTTGTTTCTCCTCTGTAACACTTGTTTGCCATCCCTGTCTTGGAGTACTGTTTTATAGCCTGGAATTTATATGAGCTGTAAGCCAAAAAATCTGTTCCCTTTTAATTTGGGGTGTGAGGCATTTGGTCTCAGCAACGAGAGAAACGTAACACAAACATGACATAGCAACCCGACTACTGCATAGAAGTAATGTGCGCAGGACACTAAATAACCTTTGTTAACTGGTTATTCACAACAATAATCACAATAACCAAAAATTGAAAACAACCCAAGCGTCCATCACTAGATGAGTGAATAAAGGTAATGTAGCATATAAACATAATGAATACTATTGAACTGTAAAATGAATGAAATCCTATCATTTGTGACAAGGATAAAAATAGAGATCACAATGTACATTATTCAGGTCTCTCGTCACTGGAACAATATACTTGACATAGACAATTTAAAGGAAAAGACATTTAGTTTGCTTCACGGCTTTAGGGAATTAGTTGTAAGGACAACTGGTTCTAAAGCAGAAACTTCAAAAGCATGCATAGGAGCAAAGCTTCTCAGTTCATGTCAGATGGGGCCCAACCAGGAGAATATTGCCAAAAAGAAGGGGTCAGAGACTATCTGTAGTGTGAAAAGTCACGCCTCGAAGACCCTCCCAGTCATAACCATAGTGTGCTTTATTAACCTCTTAGTTGTCTCTCAAGTCAATAAAGATGACACAATTAGGTTTAACCACAACATTGTATTCCTTCTCAGCATGACACTCGAACACATATTAATCTATCTCCTGTTAGTGAAAGTAGTATTTTTTTTTTTGAGACAGGGTCTCGCTTTGTAGTTCAGGCTGGCTCTGAGCTCACTATGTAGCCCAGGCAAACCTCGAACTCAGCAATCCTCCTGTCTCTGCCTCCCAAGTGCTGGGATGACAGGCGTGAGCCACCACGCCTGGCGAAAGTAGTATTTTTGATTTCTATTGCAGTACCTATACATAAAATAAGATTTCACATAATGTAAAATAATTCATTCATCTCAATGTAATTTTCAGAGCTATAGTTACTTATCTTTTTCACTACAGTGTTTTTTTTATATCCTTGAAAAGAGAAAAGGAAAGAGAGAATATGGCCTTAAATTGAACAAAGTTATATTTGAAACTATTTATATGGTAATTCAATGTCATGAAATGTCTTTCTAAATTATTTTATAAGACTAGTAAATTAAACTATCTTGGATATAGTAAACATAACACAAAATAACATAATCTAAAAAGAAAAGACTTTTTCCTCTGATCTTTTCCAAACACAACCTCATATAAGACACAACTAAATATTTACAATGTATATACCCTAAGTATATTTTCATAAGATTTTATGAAAATGCTTCAGACCAAAGATAATAAATTTTAGTATATCAAAACTATTAAGGAGAAACTGAGTTTTAGAAAAAGTCACTTTAGGATAACACAGTACTCAACCACTGAATTGGACAACTAGTAAACTGAAGAATGTAGATAACAGATTATTTATATCCTAAAAATCTAAAAAGCACTGACAGTCTAAAAGCTTACTATGCATTTATTGTTTTTGCTCTTTTTATGATTCCCATTATTTACTCCTTAGAGAAATTTTTATGAACTTCTGCTTTAATTGATTGTAATATAATATTTAGTGTAACAATGTTGATAGTTTCATTGAATAAACTTGGGCTTAGAAAGTGGATTTTGTCACCACTTAGTAATTTTTAATTCAATGAGAGTCTTAAGAGCTTTTACTGTCAATAATATTTGTGTGGATGATCACATTTACCTAAATTTAGAAAAAAATAAATCCACAAATAATATCAACAAATAATTTGTTGTATAAATTAGTCTTAGGTCTATTCTTCACTAATATCTTATATCCTTTTAAATTTACTATTTTTATCTGCAACAGAGGAAGGAGATACATTTTCTTTTATATAGAAAATCTATTTTTAATTGTTTCCTGTTTGAACCCTGAACTCTCACTGAAGTGTCACTAAACTGGTGCAGTTAATGGATTTTATTCCATATGACACTATTATGAGTTAGTAGAGAATATAAGAGCAATGTTATCAATATAGCACATGTTTGTTAAACTTTAATAATAAGAGATAGAAGTAAATAGTTACATCAGGTTGAACAGTATTAAAAGAAATGCATCATTTTAAAACATCAAGGGAATCTTTAGCTTTTTTTTTTTTTTTTTTTTTTGAGACAGGGTCTCGCTTTGTAGTTCAGGCTGGCCCTCAACTCACTAGGTAACCCAGGCAAGCCTCGAATTTAGCAATCCTCCTGTCTCTGCCACCCGAGTGCTGGGATTACAGGCGTGAGCCACCACACCTGGCACAAGGAGATCTTTATTTGTGAATTTTTCAATGAGGAGTGAGACTGGGGACAAGTGTGACTCAAACAAGATTAAGCAGGAATTTATATCAAGCAAGAGGGAGAGAAGCTCAGCAGGAGGAAAATTATTAAGAAGAGACTACAAAGATTGGTCAGTCATTTAAAGTCACTAATAAGATTCTTGATAAAAGAGTGAAATGGCTCTGGACTGTCATCTTGAATGAATGAACAGATTCCCTTACAGGAGATTAAGTGACAAAGGCACAATTCTTATAAGCAGGTGAATGCACTGATGAGTTCAGAGCTCACTAGTCTGTTAGAAGGTGTGTCTCAGTGGGAGGAAGGAATCATAAGAACTTGCCCCTGGGAACTCTACCTGGATTCTGGATTTTCTTTCCAATTCTTCTCCACTTCCTGGGCATGAACCATGGACTGGCATTTCTGCAGCAGTGGGTCAAAAATAAACCTTTTGTACTTTAAATTACTTGGGTCAGGTATGAGAAAGCTGATTAATAGCAAGATTCATCTTAGCGAGATTCATTTTGTAACTGGATTAAATGGGCTGAAGGCAGGATCAAATGATGAGACTTATTTAAATAGAGGTCTTCAGGATGGGGATTTAGCTCAGTGGTTCCAGCACCAGCCTCACAAGTCCAAGGTCTAGAATTTGATACCTGGTTCCTATAAAAACAAAATTAAAGGACTGAGAGAAAGTCTAACTAAAATTTGTTGGAGAGAATATTTCAAATAGTTTTAAAGTAAAAGGAACCAGGCCTTGAGTATAATTTAGTTGAAAATAAATGCCTCATAAGGTGATCTAATGACATTCCAATTATAGCAGGATATTGAACACCACATAACAATAAAATAAAGTTGTAACATTTTTTTTCAGAAAAAAATATGAGTTCACAGTTGATTCATAAAGTTAACAATCTTAGTCATGATACAGTGCATTAGACATATTTTCTGATAATTCTTTATAGTTTTAATAAAAATGTGAAGGCTTCTTATGTAGAAAACTATTTTATTTCAGTTCATAAAGAAGAATGATGGGTGGTCTGTAAAAACACAAAGCTATAATGTGAACATCTTTTTAATTCTTGGGAAGTTAAATTAAGAACTTATTGTATTATATAAATTAATTAGCAGCAATTATAACAATGAATTTCAGTGAAATCACAAGTAAACTGTGAAACTAATAGTTTCAGACTCCTTTATAATTGTGGTAACAGAACTGTTTCCTATATAATAATGGCCTGTAAAATAAAAAATAATATTTATCCTATGAATAACAGTTTAACAGTTTCTACAAGGACAGTTAAATCAATAGTGTCTGGTCAAAATGATATCACAGCCAATTAAGTATTAGTCACTACAAAAGAGATTAGCATAGATTAATAAAACAAAAACCCAAATAGAAGACTAAGTTTGCAAAGAAGCTATTTAAATGAGAGTTCCTGCTGTTTTTATGACAGTATAGCAGTTATATTAGGGAAATATACAACCATATTCATAAGAAGTTTAAATGCAACATTCCACTAATAAAAAACCCCACTCATACACAAGTAAATCTTTTATGCAAGTTTTGTTTTTTGTCAATGAGTATATGTTTATTTTTTTTAGTTATACAGTAAATAATTGTTTTACTTTTTTTGTGTGTGACAGGGCCCTACTTTGTAGTTCAGATGGTCCCTGAGCTCACTATGTAGCTCTGGAAAGCCTTGAACTCAACAATCCTCCTGCATCTGCCTCCCAAGTGCTCAGATTACAGGCATGAGCCACCATGCCTGGCATTGTGGTATGTGGTTCTGATTGCTGGTCGGCATGAGTCACCACAACTGATATTGTTGTTTGTGGTTACCAGGAATCAAACCAGGAACTTGCCAGGAAGGTGGCTGGAACCACTGACATAAATCTCAATCCCTTACATTTTCAAAAATTGTTATTCAGTGTAAATATTTTTAAGATATGTAACTTGATTTAAAAAATTGTTACATTCAGGGCCTGGGATTTAGCTTAGTGGCTCTGGTGTCTGCCTGGCAAGCACAAGGTCCTGAGTTCAATCCTCAATACCATGTACCATAATGTTGGGTGAGGTAGCTCACTACTGTAACCCCAGTACTTGGGAGGTAGAGACAGGAGGGTTGCTCTGAGCTAAAGGCTATCCTTGGCTGCATAGTGAGTTCAGGCCCAGCCTGAACTACAAAGTGAGATCCTGTCTCATGCCCCCCACAAAAAGTTGTTATATAAGTACCATGGACACTGAACAGATATTCTAAAAAAAATCATATTTAGTAGCCCAAAGAAGTTTGAAAGTATCAATTCATTTTCTTGATATTAAAATGTCTTCACCACATACAGTCTCATGAACAAAACTTGAGAAATCCTAAAATAACATAGAGATTATATGCATACACAATATATGTTAACATTCACATACAATATTTTCAGCTTATGCTGATATTGAAGAATGTTAGTGATATTTCAAGTGAATGTGACTTTCTTGCTGGATATTCTTAATCTTTTTGGGTTTAGTAATAATGGCTGTTACTTTCATTAATGTCTAACAAGTTTTATTAAAATTTGATAGACACCAGCAAAGTTTCATCAGAATTATCTTCAGGACTAGCCACTTTTGATTTATAGTATCTGCTGTGACTCTTTTCAAAGAATGGTGATAATGTATTTAGGAGTAAGGAGAAATACCGCTAGGACTGGTGAATATTTGTCTTGTACAATATTATTTTTTCCATTTGTATTCATAGTGTAACAGAAAACACGAATATAGCTCGGAAAATTATCCAGGTGATTATGGGCAGACATTAAGAAAAAATTATTTCCCTCTCATCACATTATACTTTATACACATTATAGATTCAAGGGATGGAAAATATATTTTATTCTTTTAAAATTCATTATTTTCAGTATATTATATATGATATATACTTTTAATGTAAGATATGTTCAATCTAAAAAATATTGAGGTTTGGACATACCTATATTTTCTTTATGGATGGAACCCAAAAGCAACTATTGAAGATAATTCACTTCTAGAGCTAAATCTATGACCCACTTCTGAAATAAAATTGGCACAATATATGTTTCCTTTTTTTATGAATCATATAATTTATTTCATCAGGAAAGAATTCGTCTCTGCCAAAAAGGAGCTCCTTTATTTATCCTTGTAACACAGTGTGGAGAAAGCTTCCTTTTATGCATGAAGTCAGCTTGATTTCTCCTGCTTGCTGCTGACCTTGAAAAGAATGCCAGGTATACAGACAGGAGAAGAGTGCAGCCCCGAGCCCCAGCTGAGAATGTAGAGACTGAGAGAAGTGCTGTTGAGTATTACACACTATTGGAAAATTACTCTTTCAATACTATGTAAAATAAGAACCCTGAAATAAGTATATTGCCAATTTTTCAGGAAAACCTCATTGAAAAAAGATATGCAAGTATTTCCATAGTTTTTTTTTTTGGAGGGGGGTATTTTGATCATTTACTGAGTACTCAGCCTGTACCAGACACTATATTAATTGCTTTCTCTGCATTATCACATTTTGGTTTACAAGCCTTCCCACGGATGAATCTGAGGCTCAGATGGAGTAAACTACTTGTAGGGGCCTCGTGGCTAGTAGAGTACATCACTATCTTATCTATTCTGCTGGGCAGGAATCATTAACTTTTGTGTCTTAAGTGATGGGATTTGAACTCAGGGCTTCCCATGTACTAAGCAAATAGTATGCTACTGAACTGTATTCTACTTCCATTTACTTCCTTCTCTTTCCATTTACAGGGCCGTGTATACAGGTAAGGTTCAGGAGAACACTTCAGTACCGTCTTTCTATCTCGGGACCTTTATCACCTGCAGTGCCAAAGCCACATGTGGTAGCACTGGATGTGTGGAGATTAGCCGAACAACAAGTTTCCAAGCCATTCTTCTGCATATGTATGTAACATGTCTGTGAATTTGAACATAGTTGAAGATATATGTAGAAATGATGTTTTCTTTGTTGAGTTTATGGGTACATTTTAGGTATACATTATCATTTCATTCATCATTGAGAATTTATATCTGTAGATGACATATCTTGATTTCTCTATTTTCGAAATGATTTTTAAGAGTACTTGTACAATATAAATAGTACATTTCATTTATTCACTAAACATTTAGTAAATGTCCACAAGTCAAAGATTACATGTAGTTTGTTTTAAATTATATTTTTTATAAATATTTCTCAAATGTACAAATGAAAATGTAAGTGTATATTAGATAAGTTGATCTTAATGTCTTGTGAAGAAAAAAGACAGTCTTGGGATTATGCATGCGAGTGAGCTTTTTCTTTACATTAGCATTTAGAGTTAATTTGTGGTACTGATATCAGAAGGCTTAATAGCATTTTAATTAAAACTATACAGATCATAAATTTTAGTCATTAGTTACAACCAAAAAGTATGTGAGTAGCATAGAAACTGCCCACTGTTCTTTATTTCTTACTTCCCACCTGATATTAAAGGGAAGATCCATCACTATTTTCATACATGTTTAATGCCTGCTATTATTTATTCAGCTGTGTAGTAAGTGCAGATTTTACTGTTCTGCTCAAAAAAGCCTAAGTTTTGTCAATAAACATCCTTCTCAATATCAAATTCCTTATAACTATGCAGCGGATAATGATTAGTAAAAGTGAAGAGATACATGGAAACACTTTAAAAGAATTTTCACTGTTATAGCTCCACCACACACTTCAGTACAATCTCATAAACTGTCTGATCATACCAACAGAAAGGCATTCTCAAAAGGCATAGGAACAACCTCTAAAACATACTGCCTCCTCTTGGTAGCTATGTGAATAGGAAAATGTTCATTGGTTTCATGCTTAAATGAGGAATAATAATACTGTATGCTTCTTAGTATTTTTTTTTTTTTTTGAGACAGGGTCTCACTTTGTAGTTCAGGCTGGCCCTGAGCTCACTATGAAGCCCAGGCAAGCCTGGAACTCACCAATCCTCCTGTCTCTGCCTCTTGAGTGCTGGGATTACAGACATGAGCCACCACATCCGGCACTGTGGTATGTGGTATCGATTGCTGGTGGGCGTGAGTCACTATGCCCAGTATTCTATGTGGTTACCGGGATCAAACTCAGGACCTTGCACTTGCGAGGCAGGCGCGGGAACCACTGAGCTAAATATCCAGCCCTGTTTCTTAGTATTTTTAGAAAGCAATAAATGAATTGATTAATGCATAAAACGCAGTAGAGTTTGAGTTTCCCACAAGTACTAGCCAATATTATATCTTCTATATTAATATACAGGAATAGTTATTAGGACAAAATACCGCATAATTGTTTACAAAAATCCAAAAAGAAACATATTCTGTAGTTTTATTTGAAAATGATTTCAATTGCGTTATAATTTCATAAATTATACAAATAGAACACAGAAAATGCAAATCACTTGATAAAGTGCCTGGTGTCATAGTTACTTCTATTACTAATAGCAAGAACTGTAATTGGTTTTATGAAATTATTGTAATATTGATCCAAAGCTGATAAAAATGTATAAAAATATATAAGTATAGGTCATGCTATCTAAGAGGTTGCCATGAATTTTTCATAATGTATTAATGTTTCTGGTCGCTAAAATAATAGCTTATTATCAGCAAATGTAGTCCTGAAAGATATCATAAAAGCAAATTAAAACAAAATCAGAGTTACAACATTTTTGACTGAAATCTATCTTGATAAGAGAAATAAAGTTCGTATCTTTACCTAGTAAATGTATTTACATGACATTTATACAATTTATAGTTGAAAATTAATGGGAAATATCAGAAGCATTTCTATTACAATTACATTAATAATTTACAGACTTCAGAAATGACATTTAAAATATACCAATGCTGTGGCATATGCCCAAAATTCCTGCCAGGTGGGAGGATCGCAAATTTGAACCCAACGTGGGCAACATTGCAACTTAAACTTTCTCTCAAAACTAAGAAAAAAGTAGTGGCTGGAAATGTAGCTCAGTATAAAAGTTCTCAGTTCAGTCATCGGGAAACTGATACATGTGCAGCACTAGAATTAGTTCCAAAAAAACTTAATCTCTTAATACAATAGTGTAGCCAATCACCAACTTGTTACAAAGTGTTGAGGATTTTATTAGTGCAATAAGATAAAAGTAACTGAATGAAGACTGTATACATTAACAGGAAAGCCTAATAAGATCCAGGGCTTAATGGACTCATTGAAATCAATATTTTAGGCTTCAAATATATGAGAAGTAATATTCTTTTTTGTAACAGAAAATAAGATATACATCTTAAAATTAACAAAATATTTCTGAAAGTATTTGGGAATATAAAAGAAGTAAGATTTAAGGGTTTATTATTAATAATCCCAGAAGGATTTTGTGAGGGAAATGCACAAAATTATTTCAAAGGTTTTTTTTTTTTTTTTTTTTGAGACAGGGTCTCGCTTTGTAGTTCAGGCTGGCTCTGAGCTCACTATGTAGGCCAGGCAAGCCTCAAACTCAGCAATCCTCCTGCCTCTGCCTCCCGAGTGCTGGGATGACAGGCGTGAGCCACCACGCCCGGCACTGTGGTATGTGGTATTGATTGTTGGTGGGCGTGAGTCTCCACACCCAGCATAGTATGTGGTTTCCAGGGATCGAACTCAGGACCTTGCGTTTGCGAGGCAGGCGCTGGAACCACTGAGCTAATCCTCCAGCCCGGGAATGTTATTCTTATTTGAAAGGCAAAAACAGCAACAACCAAAGAGAAACTAGTTTGATTTCAATCATGTGTTGTAAATACTTTATTTTCTAAGAAAGATTCTAAAAAGATGTAAGTATTGGAGAAAGTGGAAGAAATATATTGCAACATCACAATGATATAATATTAAATGTCACATATTTTAAAATGTATACAAATAAATATGACCTGATTGATAATTCTCAACAAGTAGCATGGCTAATCAGCATCTAGTAAATGTTCAAATTCATTAATACCTAGAGTAATACATATTAAAGCAATAGTTAAATATGAATTTTATCCATTTGAAAGAAGTTAATAATATAATTTGGTAATTGATTGTGCAAAAGATTAAATCCTCATTCATTATAGGCAATATATTCACTGTCACTCAATACATTTAGGGAATATCTTAAACTGTTCAACAATTCTACTTCTTATATAAGCATTAGGGAAAAATTTGAAGGCTACAACACACATACACAGGGAAAATATTCACTGTAGTATTGACAGAGGAGATTCTGAAAGATCTTCAAAGATTTGCAGTTGAAAAATAAACAGATGTATCTTAAAGTAATGATATAAAGCATTAAAAACAGGAAAATGTCTGCATATATCTCAAGTCAAAATCAAAAGTGAAATATTCAGTAAAGACCAGTAAGAAAGAATAGTCATTGCAGAATAATAAGAAAAATACACATAAAGCTATGTGGCTCAGTATCATGTAGGTGAGGTTTATTTGAGGATTGGGGCTCCCCTCTATGATATTAGAGGTAAAGATAAAATATGATCCAATAAAGGAAAATAAAACAGAAAATAGGCATTATAAATTACAGCATTAGATTAAGAGAATGGTATGTAATTTATTTAAAAACAGAAATACACTGGATAATATGTACTTGTATTTAGTGTTATTCCTGTGAAAAACCCTAATTGAACATTTACCCAGATATTCTTATGGAGACTACCTCACACATTAATGGTGGCTTGGCTCAATTCTAATAATGAATACTTTGATCTAAATATTATTTTCTAAAATTTTCAAATACTTCAAGGACCTTTAAGGAGAAGAAATTCTGTATTGTTTTGCTGGCTCAAATTTCCACTTAATGTTTCTATATTAAATATACAGGAATAGTCTGTCCCTAGTTGAAATTTTTAGCTAATTGACCTATTTCCATCATAAGGATTTATTTATATGTGTCTATTCTTTTTGTAACTAAACAAAGAATAATTTAAAAAGACAAGGTTAAAAGGAAATATAGTTAACCAAAAAGTATGAAATATATGAAACAATTGTAAATTTGATGAATTATATCAAATAGGGGCTAAGGGACTTAATTTTTTTATGATTTACAACATTTGCATCAATATAGTATCTTTAAAATGTCATTGTTTGGCTTTTAAAAATGTCTTAATTGTTTCCTGCCATTCTTTAGATATTTGATAAACTTATACTTTATAGAGACCAAATTATTTTAATTGCATATATTTTAGATATAAATAGATATGGATAAGCTACAGTTATGTGACTATATATATATATTTTTTTTTTTTTTACATAAATGAAGCTCTTTTCCTAGAGATGATAAAGTCCTTGACTTAAGTGGAAGAATAGATTATTCCATATTCATGCAATGAGAACGTGAAAGGGGGACCGTCCCATAGGCTGCAGGAAACTTCACTGGGTAGGGTAAGTAGATTCTGATTTTTCAAGAGAACAACAAGAATATGATAGTTAATCCAGAAAGCTGAACTTGAGTCATAGAGTGCTGCAATTATAAGGTTTAAAAATCAATTCTTAATCCCAGCACTCGGGAGGCAGAGACAGGAAGATTGCTGAGTTCCAGGCTTGCCTGGGCACCATAGTGAGCTCAGGGCCAGCCTGAACTACAAAGCGAGACCCTGTCTCCAAAAAGAAAAAAAAAAATCAATTCTTCTCATCTTAGGGGGCCAGTGTTTTACGCCAAATTAGAGCTACATGAAAAGGTGTTTGTGATCTAGTTAATCCTTTTTGCTGACTCTTCCCTCTCCATGTGGCCAAAGGCATTCTGAATGAGAAATAGTTGGTAGTAATTTAAATAGTTAATATCTGATGTCAACATTCAACACTAAATGAATAAGAAAAACACTTGAAATTCAGTAATTAAAATTTTATGTAATTACAGTCTAAAACCTAACCATGATTAAAATTTACTCACCCAACTTTTCACTTATTTAAAATCCTAAAATAAATGCTATTTAGAATCCTCCTAAAATTTCAGTACAAACTTATTATTAATCTGTTACCAAACCATACCAAAAAAATTTTAAAAAAACATTTAAACCTTGAAGAAGGGATATGCTTCTTTAGATACAGTTACTGGTTAGTTATTTCAATGCTTATGGATTACTGAAAAGCAAGATCAAAGTTAAAAATTTTGTAACCCAATATTTGAACATTTTTATGTTAATTATAAAATGGTAAAACACTGACACATGATTATCCCTCATTTAGGAGAGCAGATTTCAAAGCAAACCATAAAAACAATTGTCTTTTCATGCTCAACAATGGATGTTGCCCTGGATCTCTTTCCTGGATCTATGCCAAGTTCACAGTAATTATTATTCAAAAGCAAACTCTGAGAGCAGCAACTTGGCTTTGGCAGGCTGTGCTGTAGCCAAAAGCTGAGGCAAAACTTTCATCACTGTCATTCTTTCTGGCTCTCAGAAATAGGAGGAAAAGTGTGAAAAGAGCTTTTTAAAAACTGTTGGACTGGGCCGGAGGGTTAGCTCAGTGGTTCTGGCGTCTGCCTCGCAAGCGCAAGGTCCTGAGTTCAATCCCTGGTAACCACATATAATGCTGAGCGTGGAGACACGCCCACTAACAATCAACACCGCATACCACAATGCCGGACGTGGTGGCTCACGCCTGTAATCCCAGCACTCGGGAGGCAGAGACAAGAGGATTGCTGAGTTCGCGGCGGCTTGCCTGGGCACCATAGTGAGCTCAGGGCCAGCCTGAACTACAAAGTGAGACCCTGTCTCAAAAAGCAAAAAAAATGTTGAACATAGCTTTGTAGATGACAATTCTGTGAATTCTGAGGTTAGGCCTTGAATGGCAGAAAATGGTGTCAGTGATGTGAAAGTTGTATCTACCATTAGGTATCTTATTTTCTATAAATACAAGAAGGAGCTATTGAAATTCAGAATTACTAGAATTTGGCCAGTGATTTAAGATGATTGACCCCAGAAACAGACTTCAACTTAATGAAGTAGTTTAGTTTGTAGGTAACATCAGGAAAGTTCAATTGGGGATTAAGGAATTAAAGCAGAGATTGAGAGTGACTACTCTAGAACTACTGTAATGGCTTGCTTGAAACTGTTTAAAAGGAATTTGTATTCTCCTACTCCTGAAATTTAGAAGACTGAAGACAAGTTTTCAGAACCATACTCACTGCCAAAAATTCCACAAGACAATCCATCCTGACCTCTTACTGCTAACATTCCCTAATTTGTGCTGCATAATCCCACTCTGTCCTTCCCACGTCTTTCTTCCACTATTTCCCTTTCCAGTTACTAGAAGAACAAGCCACTGGACTTGGAGCCTATTCTAATCTAATGTGGTCCCCAAACTAAGTATATATCTAAGCCTCTTCAAAAATATTCCATTCTAAATTTCTAAGCGGCCATGAATTTTAGGTAGACAGTGACTGCAAGGAAACAGGCAATAAACTGTGTGCTTTTACCATAGTAAATTACTGGAGTTCATTCTCAGTGACAAATTCTGGGGACCATCGGAGAACTTGAATTTCATTCCTTAAAAGGAAGGGAAGTTAACTCCTGTGAGTAATTGGTTGAAGCTGCTGGATATGAGGAAGAGAGACTAATCCTGATGGTCATGAAAATGTACATTGGTTTCCACCGACAAAAGGAAACTATACGGCCAACAGATGAAGGAACTAGCAGATAAAATTCTTCTGAATTCCATGATGGTGAGATCTCAACTTGTATGGCTGAGAGCCAACAACTACTGCTACACTTCCCTCATTATACAAATATCATTTTCTTACATCTCACCTTATATTCCTTTCAGGGGAAAATCTTTTGAGAAGCTTTAGTAAGTGAATTAAGTAATAATGCATAAATAATCAATTTAGAAATAATATGTGAGGAGAAAAATAAATCTTACATTTTTATCAACTTTGTAAAAATGCTTTGGAAAAAACAGATGTTAAAAAAGTAAAACCTCTACCTCCCAATGGCTTTGGTTTTGCGCTTAGACTATCAGAGGTATATTTGAAATTGATTATTGATTAATGGTAGAAGAAAGCAGTCTGTTGGTTTGTTCTTTCATGAACTCAGAAATTCAGAGCACTGTTACTTTTATAAAAGAGGATAGGCCATATCTAACAAGATTCCTGATGGAGAGAAAAGTTATAAAAATCCTGATGACACAGATATTTGCTTATGTACCAGTCTGAACATTGAGGTAGTAATTTGTGTTGTTCTTTTGTAATGAGAGAGATATTATATTCCCCAGAAGAAAAATACATAATATGTTAGGGAAACATATCCCCAGAGACCTGATTTATTGCAACTCAAGACCTTTGTTTATAGGTAACCTGTGATGAAGATTGATTAGGGTCAATTGAGATACTCTCATAACATACAATACCACAGATTTTTCAGTCAGTATCTAAGTTTAAAGAACAATTACAGTACAAATTCTGGTAATTACCTGTCAAGTTGACAAAAGTTTGTTGTTTGCCAGCCATTTTCCATTGTTCTAGAAAAAGTGTTGCAAATTATAAATGTCCATTTTATAAATATTATTATCAGTTTTGAAGTGGCCCTACCACTATCTACTCAGAAACATGCAAAATACATTGCTCAGAAGCAAAATGATCTTCATGAACAACTGTGATTGATTTGAGGGAAGACACATAATTCAAGTTTGCTTATCAGACTATGCAGTCCTTGTGCATATAGAGATTGGGTTAACTATGACCACATAAGGTGAGTCTGCCCACAAAAGACCATCCTCAGAATACACTTTAAGTGACCAGAAAAAGATTCTTTTAGTATCGAACTCAGGAGGTCTAGACATTTGGCCAGCCTTTTTCTCTGTCTAAGAGGATATTTCTAGATAATATCAATTTCTGAATCAGTAGACTGAGTGAACCAATCTTTCTCTACTGAGGGTAGGTGTCACAAAATTAGTTAAATAATTTAACAGAAGACAAACTTTGACCTTTCTATGAGAGAAAGAGGGCTGTCCTATTGTCCTGATTTGGGGTCATTTCCTTCTTTACTTCTTGTAATGTCAGCTCTTTCTAGGTCCAAGACCTCTCAGATATGTTCTAGAACTTAAGATCTTTTCATTTCAGGAATTTAAACTGCCTCAAACTACATGATTAAATCTTCTATGTCTCCAGATTAGTCACTATAGAAAATGATACTTGAAACTTCTCAGCCTCCATAACCAGATGGATTGGTTACTTCTCCTACTTTATCTTTTGTCTTTCTCAGAACCCTGGGATATGTTTGATCTGAGAGCTGCTATGCTCTTATAACACATATCTAAATGTGAGAAAGAGGTTTTGAAACTTGATAATGTGTACCAGCTTGAAGAATTCTGAGGCAACTAAAAATATAGACATTAATTCAAACAGATTATAGTAGAAATATAATATCAATGTCCATTTTAATAAGTAAATAAAACTTTTAAAAAATAGTTCATGGGTCTGTGGAAGAAAGAAATGCTTACAGTAAGGTGGTGAATGTTTTGCCAAATTGTGTACTAGCATTTTGTGGGAGGTAGAATTTGAAAGCAATGAAATAAGATGGTCAGCTAATGAAGTATTTAAGCAAAGTATTGAAGGTACAGCCATGTTGCTTTTAGTAAAATGAGGAAGGAGAAAGACTTTTAAAAAGAATCGTTAAGCAAAACGGAACCAGAACATAAAGGTTTTTGACAGTTCTCCATATGATATGGAATGGATGTGTCTGTATACATTTGAGGACCCTGGAGAAAATGTTATGAACTGAATGCTTATGTTGACCCCAAATTCAGTGTTTAAGCTCTAAGCTCCAGTGTGACTAGACTTATAAATATCACTTGTGAAGGGCTGGAGATTTGGCTTAGTAAGTCCAGCACCTGCCTCGCAAGCACAAGGTCCTGAGTTCAATCCCCAGTAACCACATACAATGCTAGGTGTGGTGACTCACAACCACCAGCAATCAATACCACATACCACAGTGCTGGGCGTGGTGGCTCACGCCTATAATCCCAGCACTCAGGAGGCAGAGGCTGGAGGATTGCTGAGTTCGAGGCTTGCCTGGCCTACATAGTGAGCTCAGGGCCAGCCTGAACTACAAAGAGAGACCCTGTGTCAAAAAAAAAAAAATCACTTGTGCCGGGCGTGGTGGCTCACGCCTGTAATCCCAGCACTCGGAAGGCAGAGGCAGGTGGATTGCTGAGTTCGAGGCTTGCCTGGGCTACATAGTGAGCTCAGGGCCAGCCTGAACTACAAAGAGAGACCCTGTGTCAAAAAAAAAATCACTTGTGCCGGGCGTGGTGGCTCACGCCTGTAATCCCAGCACTCGGAAGGCAGAGGCAGGTGGATTGCTGAGTTCGAGGCTTGCCTGGGCTACATAGTGAGCTCAGAGCCAGCCTGAACTACAAAGCGAGATCCTGTCTCAAAAAAAAAAATCACTTGTGAAGAAGAGATTAATGTTAAATGAAGTCATTTAACTAATTAGATTAGTCAGATGCCCTAATACAAAAGAGGAAAACACAGCCTTTTCCATCATGTGAGAACAGGAGATAGTTATTCTGTGCAAACAAATGAAGAGGGTCCTCTCTAGATTCTAACATGCTGACACATTGGTCATAGACATGTAGTCTGCATTACAGTGAGGAAAAATTGGAATTGCTCAAGTCACTCGATCCACAGTATTTTGTTATGACCATCTAAGGGGACCCAGTAGTAGATCTTACCTCATTTGTCATAGTTTATCAAGGAAGTCAACATTAAAACAACAACAGCAACAACACACACACAAATACAAGATAAATCAAATCCATCTGATAATGTATGTGTCCCAAATATTCCTTGATTTTCAGATATAACTAGTCCACTTTTTCTTGAACTACATTGAATTGGATTTTTTAACAACAAAGATAACTGACATAAAAATTAGAACTCTTTATAAATGCAAATATAGAAGTAGTCTATTTTAAAATACACATTATTCTAGTAAGTGATGTTTAGTTGATGTCAAATGTAATGATTTTATTTTCTACATAAGAATACTCTTTCTCTATATTCTGTCTTTTTAAATTTAGCTATATGTGTATAAATAAGTGTAGACATAGAAATTGTCTTTCCATTCATTTCTGCCTTTATTTTATAGAATAGGATATATATTTAAGAAATACAAGAGAGACATTAGAACTAATCTTAAATCTGTATGATAAAATGTATCAATCAAAATATCTTTAGTACTTTTTTTTTTGCTGTTGTTAACTGACCAGGATTATTTCTTATTGCATTTTTGTCCTCTTTCATATTATATTATAAAGAACACTGTATGTATGGACTTATTTCTCACATTACTATATATAATATCTCTAATAATAAACCACTGTCTGTGAAAGGTCCAAAAAATCTCACAGGTTAAATCTCTAAAGAGATCTCTAAGTACTCTTTTGTGGAATTATTTGTATTTTTAAATTAAATTAAATTTTATTTTATTTCTGAGACAGAGTTTCTGTAGTTAGTTCAGACTGGCTTTGAACTTGCTATGGAGCCTAGGAGGGCCTCAAACTCGCGGCAACCCTCCTAGCTTAGCGAACCAAATACTGATATTATAGATATGAGCCACCATGCCTAGCATGTTTAATTGTAAAGAGTATTTTTCTGAGTCAATGTTCAATAATTTTGATCAGATTACAGTAGAATCCATATTAGAAATCTATTAACTTCAATAGCAGTAAGTAGGCTTTCAGCCTGTTACTTAGGCAAAGATCCTTTGGGTGAATAACTTGGTCCTCCCGCTATCACACTACTGTATGTGTGTGCCTGTCTTACTCTTATAAGGATGGACCTTCTCTCTAATTTTTATCCTATACTAAATTACAAAAAAACCACATCATGCATAAAGTAAAATTATGGATATTACCAATTGCTGGGCACATTCTAGTCATTTGAGAGTGAATTCTTTATAGAAGTATTAAATGTGGCTCAAAGAATCCCAAACAATTTAAATGGTATTCTCTTAATCAGCTGTCACAGTTTTGGCAAATGTGCCTATGACCTCCTTTTAGACTGCATTTGTTTCTTTAGGAAGATTCTTGGAGCTCCTCTTGAAATACAGGTTGAGATCCTTACCCTGAAAATATGAAATTCAGAATACTTCAAAAATGAAAGTCTTTAAATATCAACAACACACCAATGGACATTTCCATAAATGATCATGTGATAGGTTAATAGTGTCAAATCAGACACTGAAATCACTGTATAAGATTACCTTTCTGGCATACATAAGATTTATATGAAGCACAAATTAATGTTGGTTCAGACTTCATTATGTACATGTAAATATTATAAAATCCAAAGTCTGAAACACTTTTGTTCCTAAATAATTCAAGTAAGGAATGTTCAACCTGTACTAAGAAGTAGTGTTACTCTGTTAAATGCACTTGGTATTGAATTTGTTTGCATGTATGTTTAGGGAAACAATAATACACCAAGACATGTGAGAATTTTCAGTAGTCCAGATCTATCTAAATTAAAATGATTCATTTTGTACTTTATTAAACAGTACTATTTTATTTATTTCATGGTAACATGAGAAACAAAGTTCAGGCTCCTTTTACTCCATATTGTCTTAAAGTAAGTCTGATACGCCAGTATATATAATTCAGAAATTTCTGCAAATACCTGGGAGTAAATTATTTAATCCTATAAATACTATGATCATTGATTCAGACACACCTACTATTATTCTATCATTCTTTTAAAGAGCTAAAAATAACAGCTATTTTGCAATAGCGGGCTATGATGTTTTCTACATATTAGTTCTGATTCTTCTCATTAATTTTACAACCTGATAGGATATATTCCAGAGTCCAAGTATTCCAGAATTTCCCTTCATTTCAGAGAGAAAAGCAAGTATGTAAACTCTCATGGACTGATCTGGGGCTTTTCTCTGTTATGTGTTGAAGTCTTCAATTTCTATGGTTATGATCAAAATGATTGTTGCACCAGTGATTACTATAGCTTTTGCCTCAAATTAATATTTTGTCTTTTTTATGAAAGTTTGCCTTATCAAATGTTTGAAAATAAAAATATCCAAAATTGACTTTCTTTCAAAAGTTGGAAAAGGTAAAGATTGAAATTTATAATGATTCAATTTTTAACACAATGCCATCTTTATACTACATCTGATATATGTTATCAATGCAGACTTAGTGAATGTAATACTAATCAAAATACATTGACTTATACAGCAAAATGCATAATCATTCTAATTAATAGCTATAGTATCGTATACATACACTTAAATGTAGCATATATTAATATAGACATATGTGTAGAAACTTTGGTTCACTTCAGATAAAGTTTTATCAGCAAGAGTTTGACATACTTGTACTGTGTATTAATTGGTCCCAAACCTCTAATTATTTTCTATCTTTGGAGAATGTCCTATATGAAGCTTGGGATTAGTTTGCCAAACTTAGCTGAATTTTCTTCTTCTTTTTCTTTGGTCACCAACAGCCTAAGAAAAGTTTATATTCTAGATGTATGAACGTCTTCATTTTTCACGTATTGCACCCATTTCTAGGGCTCAGCCATGGGTAGATCAAGACAGATCAGAAATGCATATGTGAAAATGAACCCTTCAAAAGAAGGTTTTTGTTTTGTTTTGTTTTGTTTTGTTTTTTTGAGACAGTGTCTCGCTTTGTAGTTCAGGCTGGCCCTGAGCTCACTATGTAGGCCAGGCAAGCCTCGAACTCAGCAATCCTCCTGCCTCTGCCTCCTGAGTGCTGGGATTACAGGTGTGAGCCACCACGCCTGGCAAGAATGAGTTTTTTTAGGTTCTCTCTGTCCAACTTTAGGCAAATATTTTGTTTGTTGCATTTAAAGGTACTTAAATTATAAGAAAAATGCCCTATACTTATTAAGCTGTCTAGAAAATAGAAGATGTGTATTATGATTAAAGTGTTTTAAAACAAAACAGCAAATGAGCTTCTGTTAACCTTAACAAAAGTCTTACTTATACATAAAAAATTCTTTTGTAACAAAATATAATTTTTTAGACACACGATTTTTCCAGCATATTGAAATTGAAATACTTAAAAAGATACTATGTATTTTTGTAAGACTATAAATTATGATGTGCCATGGGAGTACCGTACAAATAAAATATACATGCATCTAAATAATAAGTGCTACAATGCTGAATCATCTAATGACCTTACTATGTCACATAGTTTCTTACTATGATTTTGATTGTTTACATTTCAAGAACTCTAATCTATTGAGATCCCTACAAACAGTTTCAGAGCTTATAAGAGGAGCATTTATATGTTTTATCCATTACACTTGACTTTAAGACACTGAGTTGTTCAAGGTAAATTTCTTCTACAATAATCTGGATTGTTTTTTAAACTAATTTCCCCTTTGTCTGAACTATGTCAGAATCTGACATTTATAATATTTCTTCTCACCAGTATAAATAAGTGTCCCTTATTAAAACTGAAACCTCTTCTCAAATTGTGTTTCTTGAAGAATCTAAAATTGTTCAAGAATCCTCCTGTGATATAATTCTAGAGGATACATTTGTTTCAAAGATAAACTAAAATGTTAATAATAGCAACTACTAAAATATTCTGGCTTAAAATACAAGTAATACAGTGAATATTCAGGTTTATACATTAATGTGATAAATCACAAATATTATGATGAGAATTTCAAAAATTCTGAGCTATATTATGTGCCCTTTTTCACAAAATATTAACAGAAAATTATAGATACATCATCTTGTGCAAGTATATGTTCTTGAAACACTTTCCCAGAGCGGCTTTCCACTTGAACTGATTTTTTTGCCTCACATTTAAGTACATTTTATGCTGCAAAATTTTACAAGGCATTGATAATTAAACAGGAATTATTCTTTGTGATCTGGGGCCCTGAAAAGACTTTAATTAACTCCTTATAAATTTATGATGTGACAAGATATCGGCTGTTCTTTTTTTTCCACAGGAGACCTCCCAAAGCCAGGAGAGGGCCAGCTCCAGCTAATAGTTATCTTTCAGTGGAAGCGGAGCTACTGGTGAGTTGAATGAAACCGACCGCATGATTCTGCACATGAGACCAACTGCATGAAATATTAATCACTCAAGCACCACATGTGAAATATTACAAAAGAAAAAGTTAAAGTGTAGGAGAAAAAAAATCACCACAGGATGCCATACATTAGTATTGACAAACTATTTTTAACCTCTAAAGCAAAATGTGGTGACTCGGGCCCACATGCTAATAATTTTCAAACTTTTGTGATGGTTAAATAATGACCTAGTCACAGTAGGACATCTGAATAAAAAAAAAGAAGGAAAGAAAAAGAAAGAATTTCTGCCCTAACGGGGATAAGAAACTGACCCGAAAGCTAATATTATGATTGAAATAAATCATCAAAAATAAGCCAAAAGCGTTCCTAAAGCTGAGTGTGTAACATCACTCTCAAATACTGACATAACATTAGCTTTGATTTAATCCAATTAATCTCACACAGTTTGTATAATAAGTAAAATACACTCATACTGCCCACATTTTACAATTAAGTACTTGCTGATTGTAGAAATTATTGTATTCACTGTAGGTTTGTCCAACTAAGCCACTACAGTTATTTAATTGAGTCCTTTCTTTTCCTTTTTTTCTTCAAGGAGATTATTTTACCCTTGTGACTTACTTGCACTATTCCCTAATGAAGCACTTTAAAAAAAAAGTGTATGATGAAATTTTATTAAATATAAAAATGTCAACTTTATGATAAAACATCAGAGAGGTTTTTCTAAGAATAAAGGGGTATTTATTTAGAAATAGTGACAGGCTGCAATGGATATATGAGCCCACAGCACACAATAGGCATGTTCAGAAAATATGAGATGAAAGAAACTTTTTAGCAGGCCAAAACCAAAATACATATTCCTGTTCACAGTGCTCTGTAACAAGAATGGAATTGATCTGACATTTACTGGGAAGATGGCCTCATAAAAGTATTTTTTCTACCATTTTTTTGTTTATCTCTGTGCAAATCTTTATGCTGGAATAGTGTATTTTAATGATTACTAATAGATATGTATGTGAACCCCTTTATTCATATTTGTGGATTTTGTCATTGTTAGTATTGTAAGTCAACTGCTTTTTGATCCCATAATTTTCATATCGCATATTAATCACATGAAAGAGAAATTAATAATACAGAATTTTGATCGAAAAGAACTAATCCAAAAACCCCAGTAAGTTACAGTTGACTAATGCTTTTTTTATGGCATATATTTTATGTCCCATAATTTACTTGTATAAAAATCTTTCCAACTGCAGCATTTACTATAACAAAGAGAAAGGGAAACTTTGGGGTCAATTATCAGTGTTCAAAGTGTACTAAGTATATACCTCTTCACAGTTTCCATCTGAACTGAGTGACTTTCCGATGGCTACTAAAGTTAGATAGAATGGTAAATAGAACACAACAAGATACCTGTGAACATGCATTCAGAAGTGCATTCATGAACACAAAAATGGTGAACATAGAAGGACGGGGTAGTGGGATATAAACAGAAAAAGTGTTATTCAGGGTAGTCACTGATGCTGGTAATGACAGGCAGCTAAACAGGCTCGGTGGGCTTTCATCTAAAAACAAAAACAAAAACAAAAACTTAACTGAAGGCTTCAGTTTCTTTTACATTAAAGGCCATGGTTGGATGAATTAAAGTAAATATTGATTTACTTAATGGGAATTAGATGAAACCATTAGTTCTACAAATTGGCAGGCATATTTACTCGCACAATAGACATAATGTTATAATAACAATAAAGTCATTTGTAAGCAGTTACTATTTCTGTGTTTTATAGGAATTAAATAATTTAAATATTAGCAATATTTTAATTTCATTGATTTGATGTAGTGATTTAATTTCTCTATGTAAAGTATAAATACAAAGTACATGTAAAGTATAAATATATATATATATAAAGTGTATCTACCTTTCTATATCTATACAGATACTTTATATACCTTTATACAAGGTATATACTCTGTCTCTATAGATACACATATATATGTAACACTTTTCTACATTTGTCAATGTAGAAATGTACACTTGTCTACAAATGTACATTTGTCACCATCTATGAGTCAAAATAGAAAAAAAGAACTTGAGTAATGCTTTCAGAATCAAACATTTCAACTAAGAATGGTTATCATTTGTAATAGTCTTTCTCCTGATTCCCAGCTCTTGAAAGATTTTCATTCCCTTTGTCTTAGTCTTTATAAATCTCTAGCAAATAATGGCATTGAAAATTACTTTCTTCACCAATTAATATCATATTATGAGAGTATAACTACTCAATCAAAACATGCAATCAATTTTAAAAAGATTATCTGCATGTTATATGATATATTTAGACTGAATTTATCTGTGTATGCATGTGTGCACACATATTCATATTAAATACTTAAAGCAGATATTTTATATTTAACATGTAATACTTTATTCATACTTCAATCATCCTTTTTGAAATATTTTAGATATTCTTATTTTCCCTTATCCAAGCTCTTGAAATTAATCAAATTATCTCACTGATAAATTCACCTTATAAAGTAAGCGAATGATAAATATTGCATCATTATGGTCAGTTCCTTCAGCTTTCCCTAGCACTTTCCTTTTCATTGTTTAGGTTTATAAAAGGCAGTCTGTTAGTGGAGTGTTGCAATTTTCATAAAAATTAATTTTATCCCTGAAAAGAAACCGTTTTCACTGGAAATTGGTGAAATGCCACAGTCTTGCTCAGTGGAACGAATGAAGTGTGTCAGATGCACAGAGCATTCATTCCTGCCTCGCAGATGGGGATTTGGCTTTCTTTTCCATTTCTCTCTATGAAATGTAGATAAGGACGGTTGTAATAGGGTCTGGGCAAAAATTCAAGGTGGTTGCCAAAACACGTGTCTGTCCAGCTCACAGGGGAGATGATAGCCTTTATCTTTAAACTCCTCGAATTACAAATGTTTCATTGTAATCTTCTTTCATCCTCACTCAATTATAATTGCATATTTTAAAAAATAATGAACTATATACCTATTGGCCAGCACTCTTTTCACATGCTTCTTAGCCCTAATTTGATATATTCAAAGAGTGGATATAAGGTTATATTTGGTTTAGCTTTGTTTTGTTTTCTTCCATAAAATAGATTAAATAATACACCTCTAAAGCTTGAATTAATTGTTTTCCAAAATAATCTTTCCAGACAATAATAGCATTGGAAGAAAATTTTTAATCTTGGCTAGTTATAAAATTTTTCACTGCAGTTATTTGGAAAAAAGATCTTTTAGTTCTGGATATGGATTCTAAGACTGTAGTATAAGAATTTTTGCCAAAATTTTTTAGTCAATATCAAAAGACTATAATCTAAATTAGAATGGACATAACCCCATATATTATGTAGCATAGACAGGTAATTATTGATGAGTTAACAAAACTGAAGTCTAAATGTAGACATACTGGAATTAGATTTGTTAAATTCAGGAATTTGAAAAGCTCTAATATAAAAAATAAAAACAAAATAGTATTTTAACATTAACCCTATGACAAGTACTCTTTTGATCTTGCATTATATACACTAATCTAAAAAACATTTTTGTAATGTATGTAAATTGCTATATTCTTGGGAAAAGCAAGACTATATGTAATATGGCTGAGCTCATGGCTTACTGAATTTGAGCTAATAAGTTTGACTAAATTTAACTTTTTGGCAGGTAACCATGTCTAAATGATAACTTACTAAAAAGTAGCACAGGCAGTGATAAGAGATAATAAATCAAAACAGATAATTTGTAGAGATGACTCACCGGAAGAAACCTATTTAACTAAAAGAATATAGACATGAGGATAAGATAAATATCTAACATTAGGAATAGTCATGGACCATTCAGAGATGTTCTGTGGGTCCATTTGTCACTTTTCAATTTTACGTTCTGTCCACAAGCCTCGGTGTTGATGTGTGTGGAAACAATGTGAAGTTATTGATAGCTACATGAACGAAGGCATTCCCTGTGCCTGAGAAAGACATTTCATTTCAACTACAGAACCTTTCTAGACATTGTTTTATAGAGAAGCTGTACAGTATAGATTGCCTATTTATATATAAACAGTAGGTATATACTAATCATGATTTATACTAGAAACACATAGATCTCACATGGCCATGTCAATAATTACTAAAACTCTCCTCCTAGAAGGCTCTGATTTGTTTGCTCTCATGTCTCTAGAAGAGGTGAAGAAATGTCAAATGTCAAGAGACAAAATTACAATTATTAAAATGATCTTTGCAAATTTGTTAAATCTCTAAATACAAAAATAATACTTCAGGATTTTACAAGATAAATTGCCAGGACTGTGATACCTCCATATATTGTGTATAGCTCTTAAGTGCATTATAACTATTTTCATTTAACATACAGCAGTACTGATTTGCAAGCACCTGGAAACAGAGGTTACCTGTAATACCTATCATACTCAGAGCTTTCAGGGCACAAGCCCTTTATAAAATTAATTTGTATGTGATAAAGAGTAGAAAATTTTATACTCATGTAAACTTTCTGTTCTAATTTCAGAATGTGCTATTCTTTCTGGAAAGTACTATACTAAATTGTGTTTTTGATAAGACATGGCATAAATGAACTTCACCCCAGTGTATAATCTGAAATTGAATTATCTGAATGGTTTACATCTCTGAGAATCACCAAGAAAACTTTAGGAAATCTATTTACTCAAAAGAATCTTCATAACAATGTTAATGTGCTTTTTTCATTTTGTTCCTGTCATCACTGATGGTACTCACAGTCTGGGTAATTTAGCAGGATTCAAAATTGCAGTCCTGAGCTAGGATAAGTCTCCATTTCTTACCAACACACATTCATAGAGCTGAAAAAATCTATGCACTTTATAGTGTTCCTAATGAAATACCTATTATTTAAACATCTACTCTTTGATATCTTCTTAAATTTTTGTTTGATACAATGAAAATCATATAAAGCACTTCTCATGCATCCCGAAGTGTAATGATAATCTCAAGAACAACATTTTAAGGCTAATGTTCAAGTATTTTGTTGAACTAGAATATTAATTAGGCTTGCCAGGAACTTAGATTCCTTCTGTCTCAGCCTCTCAGAGTGCTGAGATTACTGAATCTAGCTAAACCTGTGGAGATTTTAATTTGGATACTTCACAACTAGTTTCTCCACACTTAAAAAAATATGACTTAAGCTCTCACTTAAGAGAATGCTTGAGAGTAGTGATTTGAAATACAAATTTTTTGAAACTGCTTTTGATCACTTAGCATTTCTCTGACATTTTCTATGAGACTGATGGTGTAATTTTATTTGATACTTTGTAATGAAATGCATCAATACTAGAACTTAGTACATCAATATTATCCAAAAGACCAACATATGATGCTACAAAATTATATATGCCTCAAAATCAAAGAACCAAACATAACAATGCTTTGTAGTAAAATTAAGCCAGCATGAAAAGTGTATTGATGCATTTTCAGATTCCACATTGAAATAAGCCACAGAAGAAACCCTGGAACTCCTGATGAAGTTTCGGTGTACTTTCTTTGACCAAGAATAATGTCTAAAATTATTTACAAACAGTTAAAAATATATTTTTAATTTAAATATGCAGTGCTGTATTTTCTTTATTGTATTCAAGCCAAAGCAATGCGTTGCCATATATGACTGAAGAAAATGTGCAAGATGGTGAGCTTCCATTTTGACTGAGTTTAGGAAAATGCAAACCATTCTTCCAATTAAGTTTTTTGTCTTGGAAAATATACTTTTCTATGAAATGTGCTATTTTAAATTAAGTATTTTCAGCATGTTTTAATTTTAAAATGATGTGCAGGTATAGACACAAATATACATATGATTCACAGGAGGGAAAGTGCTTGAGCATCGTGATACTTTGAGGGCTTAAAAGTTTCTGAGATTAATATGTCTGAGAAATACAGCATATGATACATGACTATTTTTCAGTATATTGTCATAGTTTTCTCATAATGAATTTATAACTCTATTGAAATATATGTACTTATCGCTTCTCGGCCTTTTGGCTAAGATCAAGTGAAATATATGTACTTAAAAGGCTTCTTAAAAACAACATGTTTACTTTATACCTTGATCCCTTTTGGTCACATTTACCACTATTCATAATTTTCTGTCTATTTGTTAATCTGTTCTTCCTCTGTGCATCCCATTGGAATATAAGCTCTATTTGCATGACCATTTTTTGACTCCTATAAATCCAGTGTCTAAAACAATGCTCAAGTAATAGCTGTTACATGAATGAATGAAAATTAGTAAAATGGGAGCATATTAAATCTCTTAATCTTACCTTATTCAGCACATTCCTCCCTTCTTACATATTTGAAGATGTCATTCCAGAGTTTAAAATCCTTATTTTTCCCTTTTCCCTGGAGGTTCAGAATGAAACATCTTAACAAATAATTTAAAACTCCTGGTGGTCCACACAAAATCATACCACCACTCCGGCCCCATGCTGCTCTCCAGACTCATAATCTGGTGATACACAGCTTGGGAATGTGGAACTATCTTCAGTAACTGATGTAAATGATTCTTATTGTCAATTTATATGTTTAAATAGTTCCTTTCATACCAAATGAAAAAATGAAAGCATAAAGACTTTATTAGCCTTTGATATTAGGTTGAGCAATCAAATAAATGTAGTCAGGAAAAACTACTATAAAATATAATAGAATGTGTGCCTGGAGTGTGTGTGTATAGATTCATAAAATGTGGGTGAGGAGATGACCTTTTACAATATACACATATTAGATATAGTTCTGGAATGAAAGAAGAATACAGTTGAAAATACATTTGCTTTAATAGTAAATGAAAAGTCAGCAAGGTAGAAAAGTCTCGTGTTGTTGTGATTGTAGTAAATATGCACAATGGAGTAGTTTTCAGCCATAACAAAGGATGTCTTTGGATCATTTATAGGAAAATGAATGCAGCTTGAAGCACTAAGTACAATAAAGGAAGCACAGAAGTTAAATGTTCCAAAAACCATGTGAGGGGCTTGAAGAAGTAAAAAGAATTAAGGTATGTTATATACATGTACCAACATGCCATTATAAACATAAGTGTGTGAATAAATCTTTTAAACATAAAGGTCAAATCATAATTTAAAGATCAAAATAAAACTAAGATGATAGGGAACTGGGGATTTAGCTCAGTGGTTCCAGCGCCTGCCTCGCAAGCACAAGGTCCTAAATTCGATCCAGGTAACCACATACAATGCTGGGCGTGGAGACTCACGCCCACCAGCCATCAATACCACATACCACAGCCGGGCATGGTGGCTCACGCCTGTAATCCCAGCACTCGGGAGGCAGAGGCAGGAGGATTGCTGAGTTCGAGGCTTGTCTGGGCTACATAGTGAGCTCAGGGCCAGCCTGAATTACAAAGCGAGACCCTGTCTCAAAAAAAAACAAAAAAAAACAAAAAAAAAACAAAGACTGTGGAGATGGGAAGAAGATCCAGGGATCGATGAATGCATTCATATATGTTTTGAACATATCAATAAAAAGTGACTGACTGGAACTAGTGAGGAGGAATAAACATCTGAAATGCAGCCAGAGAGGCAGACCAGGATGCTGTGCAGATGCATAAAGACCTCTTGAAGGAGATTTAATTATACCCTAAGCACAAATGGAAGCTGCAGAGAGATTTTTAAGGTGAAGAAAAACATGAAATTATTTACATATTAAAAAGTTAAATGACAGAGAGGAAGAGAGGTGTAAACTATGTTATTCTGTATAATAAAATAGTGTATGCAGAACAAAATGGATGTGATTAAAATTGTCAACATTTTTTACATTGAAGTATAAAACGTGTATATGTGAATTCAGATTTGAGTGTTGTGCATGACATTCATTTACGAGAAAAGAGATTCATAAAAATTTCTGCTAAGTGTCTTTTACATCATCCCAATCAGGTATACACTAACTTCTCCTAAACTACATACCCAGTGTGTGCTCGTGCTTATGTGAATATATATTTATGCTTTCAGGTATATATTCAACGAAGCATAAAGTTAAAAAAATAAAGTTGCTTACAGAATAATTTGGGTAACTTTTATTATGCATTTTGTTATATCATTACATCCAACCGAGGAGTGCAGAAGCAGTTTTTAAAGTCGTTTTTATAGTTTAAGACCTACAAATAGTTATAGTTATGGATTATAACATTGCTCTCCCCAAGATCAAAAAGCCTGAAAGGACACACATGCCATATGTAAAGGATCAGAGAGGAGGAGAAGACAACCCCTGACTCTGCTGAGACTTTCATTTGATGTTTGGTATCTTTTGTTGGTATTTTTGTTTAAATTGAAGTCTTTAATGGTACATTTTATATACAGCTCACAACCACACTCAACAATGAGCAATTTGTACCAGTATATGACATGAGCTATTTCTTTCTTTTTTTTTTTTTTTTTGAGACAGGGTCTCGCTTTGTAGTTCAGGCTGGCCCTGAGCTCACTATGTAGCCCAGGCAAGCCTGGAACTCAGCAATCCTCCTGCCTCTGCCTCCCGAGTGCTGGGATTACAGGCGTGAGCCACCACGCCCGGCACTGTGGTATGTGGTATTGATGGCTGGTGGGCGTGAGTCTCCATGCCCAACATTGTATGTGGTCATCGGAGATCGAACTCAGGACCTTGCGCTTGCGAGGCAAGCGCCGGAACCGCTGAGCTAACCCCCTGGCCCTCTCACTTTTAGCCATATCCCTACACACCCTACAATCCCGCAGCCCCCCATATACATGTGCTTTATTTTACCTTTTAAATATTCATTCTTTCCCTTCATTACTTTCCCCTACCACTTTCCCTTTGAGTTTTTTCTATTTCTCAAAATCTATCATACATTCTAGAACTCATTTACATCTACAGGTTCTCATACCAGAGAAAAGATATATATTTACATATCTGTGATCTATTTATTTCATGTATTAGTGTCCTCAAGGTGTGTCGATTTGTGGATAAATGACTCAAACATGTCATTCTTCATGGCAGAGTAATACTCCCTTTCATTAAAATAACCCCACAGCTTCTTTATCCAGTCTCCAGTTAATGGGCATCTGAGTTGTTTCCAAGATTGGGCTATCACAAACTGACCTGCTATGAACATGGTTGCATATATGTGTCTTTATGATATTATTCTTTTAATTCCTTCGAGGATAATTCCTAGCAGAGGAATAGCAGGGTCAAATGAGACCTCTAATCCTAGTTTTCTGAGCAATCTCTACACTGATCTCCACAATGGTTGTACAAGTCTACAATCCCGGGAACACTGGAAAAGGGTTTCTTTCTCCCTGCAGCCTCACCAGCATTTCTTGGTGGTTGATTTCACATTAGCAGCCATTCTTTGTGTAGAGATGGAATCTCAGTGTGGTTTTCTTCTGCATCTCTCAAATGACCAGCGATATTGAGCATTTCTTCATATGCTTCTTGGTTTCTTTTACTTCTTCCTCTGAGAATTGTCCGTTCATTTTAAATGCCCATTTTTTAATTCAGTCTTTAAATTTGGGGGAGCTGATTTTTTTAAGTTGTTCATATATTCTAGATAGTAGCCCTTTGTCTGAGAAACAGCTAGTAAAGATTTTTCCCCAAGTTGTTGGTTGTCTTTTAGCTGTACAGTGGTTTCTTTTGCTATGCAGAAGCTTTTTAGTAGGAGGAGATCCCATTTGTTGACTCTTTCTTTTGGTTCTCATGCTTGGTATATTTTGTATACTCTTGGACCCAAAGTGCCTTCCAGTTATCAAAAGCAGCATCTAACCTCAAGTCTCCAACTTAAGAGAATGACATGTTTCACACACTCTCATATTCAAACATTTATACTAGAGAATAGAATCAAAAATTAAGAACTGTCATCTCTACCATTCTTGCTGCTCTCAGAAGGGAAAGTTTTCTACCAAGTTCACCGTCAGCTAAGTCTATCCTAAGAAATTAGTGGTGGTCACATCCGTGCTAGAACCTTATTCAGTGGATTTTCTCTCCAACTTCTATACACTTAGTTTGGGCATATTTTAAATATGTGTGCATTTCATCTAAACCTGAGAAATTATCCCAGTGAAACTATGCATTCTTTTATTTCATTTAGAGCAGTTGGGAATACAAAATTATATTTGTCTTTATTCACCAAAAATTTAAATTTATTAAGTAATTTCCATGTATTTCAATTCAGCTCAGTTCTGGGTCCAATCTTTTAGGACTTTTCTCAAATATTTTGTATTGCAGAAGTCTGGATCTAACAAGTTCGTTTTCAAAATGATGTTTTGCCTACCAATTTAAGGATAAACAAGCAAACAAATTCTATTGAATTTGATATATTCTAATTTCATTGTGCAACTTCTTCCTCAATAAAAAATGTCAAAGACTCACTGTCTCAAATAGATACTAATAATAAGTAATTACTGAGAATAAGCAAGATAGTAATTTTATTAATATGTATATTTTAGTTTACAGTAATAGGATAATCTACATTTAAAATAAAATTTCTAAAAATATTAGTCTCACAGAAAACATGTTTGAGAATTATCTTAAAATATAATGAAGTAAAGTATTAAATATAATAAAAGGTACTACCACATGAGCTACTTTCTATCTAAATGATAATATAGAAACATTTTAGGGATATTGTTCAAATTTCAGGCATTTTACATTTGAATGCACAATGATAACATCCACTGAATCTGTTAGAAATCCCTGTTTTAAGATTAACTTTATGAAAGAGAAAAATTCAAAGGTTAATAATTTAGTATAGATTTTAAATATACACAATTACTTTTATATTAAACTAAAAATAGAAATTTATGAATAAAAGGAATAATGAGTACTATTGCTTTCTAGAATGCAATAAAGTGTGATGAATCTTTTTATCATCAAAATTTTATATATTGCTAACTGCTTTACAGCTAGTAAGAGATCACCATTATGAACAGATATAAAACTTGTCACTTTTTAATGCAGACAATTCATTTTTATGGAAGCATCCATCAAATTTCTTGTTCTTCATAAAACGTTTCCTTGCCTTATGAATATTTTAGTTTTCATGAACATTTATATACCAATTATAAATGTAAATGCTTTAGACAGAGGACATGTAAAATGACAGTTGCAAACTAATATTTCTATGCTAATCTTTATAACAATATCCCTAGCACTATTCTTATATTACTTATGACCAGTAACATGTTTTATAACATTCAGATCATGCATAGTATTTGGAAACATAGTCATAAGTGTTATTTTTAGTGGTGTACTATATGGTGAGTTACTGCTATATTGTAAAATGATTTTTGGTAAAATTTTATGCAATAAGTTCTTACATACATGTGTGCTATGATAGTGCTAATACCATCACTAGAATTTAAACCCAATATATATGTTTCTTTCCTCCATTTTATATACATATATGTGTGTATACATATATGTATATATACATACATACATTTAAACCATTTTTTCTTTCCCTGAAATAGCATTTTGTAAACTTTGTCATCAGAAACATTTCAAAGCATATGGAAAACAATTGATGTCACTGCTTTATATGAATACAGATTTCTAAAGAAAACCTGAAAGGGTATGTTTTGTTAAAGAAAAACATCTTTATTCTGAACCATTAGTCTAGAGCATAAAATAATTACAAAATTCTTAGTTCAGTGTGTTAGACACTTCAGCTCTAGCCTAGATTTTTAGCAAATCAATCCTATAATCTCTGTGTGAGAGCTGTTAACTGTTCTAGTCCTTTTTGAGCTGGCATCCCAGATACCCAAGACCAGGTAAGTTAAGATGAAAATAAACATGTTGGCTCATCTTTCCAGAGTCTGAAGTCCAGTATCAAGGTGATTATCAGGGAGGTCCTTTTTACTATTTCACCCCATAGTGGAAGGGAAGATTACAGAGAGTACGAAGCTCTCATGATTGAGCCATATTTTAAAAGTCTTACATTTAGCACTATTGCAATAAGAGTTACATTGTAACATAATCTTGGAAGGAACAAACTTCCAAATAGCATTCATCCTACACATGCTAAAATGTACTTTAAATCTCTCAGTTGTCCAGAGATATTACTATTCTTTTCAGGAGATTCTGAAAAGACATAATAGACACCAGCATCCTGACATCCTACTTACATGCTTTGATATTTATTTTCACCCTATATTATTGTTTGTTTGTTTTTAATGAAAGCAAATTATGTACAAGCATTGAAAGGAATCTACACACATAATGATTTTCTGAAAAAGTTTTACTAACCTAGTTGCTAATTAGATGTCATTCATGAATGGCCTTTTAGGGAAAGTTTACTGATACAGGTCAGATTCACAAAAATATACTGACTTTCTAAGAATCAAACAGTAACCCTGTTTATAAACCATTAATTTCATTTAATGTCTTACATATAACTTGATCCAGATTATATTAGTTCTAGAATGAGATCATTTAATTTTCATTATATGGTCAGATAGACTTTACAGTGCATTAAAAATTAATATTATAAGTTAAAGTGTCAAAATATCAAAGAAGTTTTCTTAAGTTATGAGCCAAAAAAATTAAATAGTTCTTTCAACATAGAAGATATTTTGTAACATAAAAATATTTGGATTTTTTTTTTTTTTGAGACAGGGTCTCGCTTTGTAGTTCAGGCTGGCTCTGAGCTCACTATGTAGTCCAGGCAAGCCTCGAACTCAGCAATCCTCCTGCCTCTGCCTCCCAAGTGCTGGGATCACAGGCATGAGCCACCATGCCCAGCACCGTGGTGTGTGTTATAGATGGCTGGTGGGCGTGAGTCTCCATGCCCAGCATTGTATGTGGTTACTGGGGATCGAACTCAGGACCTTGCGCCTGCGAGGCAGGTGTCGGAACCACTGAGCTAAATCTCCAGCCCAAAATATTTGGATTTTTAAAAGGAATTTTAGCCTAAAATTTTTATTACCATTCAGAATGGCATGGAATATCATGGAATATATTTTCAACATTTTTACATCTATATCCAGGTAAAATGTTTATAGCAGTATGACTGTATTTGTGACAAGTATTCATATTTACAAAGAAAATTTCATGAAATTACAAGATTTCTATGCTTAGAACATTCTACAGAACTTAATTCTGAAGTATATATTAGTTATTTTCCATAAATAAGTAATGTCAGTTCCCCGTGACAATGACCAAATGCATAAAATGATTAATATGACAGTATTTAAATTAGTATTCTTTTTATATTTAATGTTGAATCAACATGCAGAAAGAGGTCAGGGATTTAGCTCAGCAACTCTAAGCCTACCTGCCAAGAGCAAGGATCTATCCCTGGGAGCATTAAAAAAAAAAAATGCTGAAGAGAGAATAAGGACAGAAGAGAGATCTACCACACTGGAGATGAAGGACTGTGTGAGTATGTGAAAACCAAGGTATTTCTAGAGGTTGACGTGAGGAGAGAAGTAATATTAAAAATACATCCATCCATCCATATGTACATACATACATACATACAAACAAAATATCACAAGCTCTCTGGAGTAAATTTGGCATGTAAAGCTAAGAGCAGAAACAGCATGAGGCTATCTTCTTCCTTACTGTGGTAAAACTATTCATTAAAACAAAGACATGGGGGCCGGAGGGTTAGCTCAGTGGTTCTGGTGCCTGCCTCGCAAGCACAAGGTCCTGAGTTCAATCCCCGGTAACCACATATGATGCTGGGCGTGGAGACTCACGCCCACCAACAATCAATACCACATACCACAGTGCCGGCCGTGGTGGCTCACGCCTGTAATCCCAGCACTCGGGAGGCAGAGACAGGAGGATTGTTGAGTTCCAAGCTTGCCTGGGCTACATAGTGAGCTCAGAGCCAGCCTGAACTACAAAGCGAGACCCTGTCTCAAAAAAAAAAAAAAAAAAAGATATGGGCCTTTGACTGCTTTTCTCTGCTTCCTTTCTCTTAAGTACCACCAAAGTGGTGAACCACTACCACCAAAGTGGTGAACCACTCACTGCCTTATAAAAATAAACAATCCATATTAAATTTTTTAAAAACCTACAAAAATATTCATGTATAGACAATGGAGTTTAAAGAAGTCATAAAATACATAAAGGGGTTAAGAAAATAGATTTGGGTGTTAATAACTAAAAATAATATATGAAAAGAAATGATTGTAAACAATACTAGAACAGTATTATGTAATGTAAAATATTATGTATTTTAATGCCTTTATAAGTTGCAGTTTTCTGATAGTTTAAAAATTCCATAGCAAATATGACTTGCAAGTGAAGTGAATAATTTGGTTTAATTTTCTACTTGAAAATTGAAGCTACATCTATGGTTGTGGTTCTGAAAGTCAGTACCTATTATGAGTTCAATTATGTCTTGCAAAAGTGAAATGTTGCCACTTCCACAGTCCAGTAACTCAGAAAGTGACCTAGCAAGACATATTTTACAGGGGTAACTGAGTTTTCCTTTTGCCTAAGCCAGTAAGACTGACATGATTATTAAAAAGAGTAATATATGCAGAGACAATCATGCTAAGAGACAAGGGTCTATGAAGAGGCAGGTTGGGAATAGTGAATGCAGACAGTGAATGATATATGTATGAGCTAATGAATGCAGACATCCAACAAATTAGTGATACTTAGAGAAAGATTTGTTCTTATAGTTCACAGGAGAACCAAGCTTGATTACACCTTTATCATGTAGGCATCAAAACTAAAAAGTA